>JAANYP010008060.1:60000-142500 GCA_020465985.1 Centrapalus pauciflorus
TCACAAAATAAATACTACGAGATTTAAACCCACATGCAGTTTTAGAAAATTATTATGATCTTTAATCCTCATATGATAATTTACCCTTATTTAATTAATTAATCAAATTTTTGTGCGTTGAAAGGGCTTCAGAAGTATGCTTGTTAATAATATCTCGACCTTATTTTAATATTTTATGATTTTGCAATCATTATCAGTAAAAAAATGAGTCGACCATAATAGGATCTTTCGTGAGTATGATGTTAGTGATCGAAAACTTAAGATATCGATCCAATCCTATTTTTGCTTTAATTAAAATTTTAAAAAAGTTATCAATGAAGTAAATTTGTTAAATAAAAAAATATAAACATATGGATGATTATAATATTTGTGTATAATAGCAATTATCAAATAATCCTCGAGTTTAATACTTTATATATAAATACTTAATAACATAATTAAATATTTCATCAATTTAATATAAGATTAATATTTTATGTAAATTAATACACGTGTAAAATATTCCATACATACATACATACATACATACATACATACATACATACATACATACATACATACATACATACATACATACATATATATATATATATATATATATATATATATATATATATATATATATATATTAGGATCTCAATCGCGATCTTACGATCTAAATCTTTGCGAATATAAAAACTATGTTAGGTTGTTAAGATCTTGAAATTGACGACCTTGTGAGGAAGCATGTTATAAATTGTTTACATTAATAGGATCTCTCGTGGGTATGATGTTATCTAGTGATCGAATACTTAAGATATCGATTCGATCCTATTTTTGCTTTAGTTAAAATTTTAAAAAAGTTATCAATGAGGTAATTTTGTTAAATAAAAAAATATAAACATATGGATAATTATTTTATTTGTGTATAATAGCAATTATCAAATAATCCTCGAGTTCAATACTATACATATAAATACTTAATAACATAATTAAATATTTTATCAATTTAATATAAAATTAATATTTTATGTAAATTATTACACACATATATATATATATATATATATATATATATAATCTATGTATATATTAGGATCTCAATCGCAATCTTACGATCTAAATCTATTGCGATCTAAATCTTGCGAATAGTTAAGATGTTAACATTGACGGCCTTGTGAGGAAATTATGTTAGTTGTTTACATTAAATGTTAATAAGTTAAAAAATTGTTAATTTACAGGTTATTTATAACATATATAAAGTGTAAGGAACTTGATGATTAATGATAAATAATAAAAAGTATTGCTATAAATTCTATAAAATAAAAAGTTATTTATTTTTTACATCACCCCATGCAATAATTATTTTGATTGGGCTGAAATAACAGAACAGATAAAGTTGAACAAAAAAAAAGTGATAAACCGATGAAAGTGTACGTGTACAGTTTTTTGCAGTAAAAAATTAAAAAATTAACATTGGCCGACAAGTGTATAATGACATGAGCAATTTCTACTTATTAAATTAATAGATATAAACATTAAAATAAAAAAAAATTGATGTTTCAAAAAATTATGCAAAAATTAATTTATCCTCAATGGTTAAATTTATATATCTAAACAATTAAATAAATAACTAACTGTCATGTGTCATGTTTTGCTTTCATTTGCTATATGTCTTTTTTTTTTTTTGGCCACTTCATAAACTAAATTTATTTTAAATTTTAAAGCAAATCTAATATATCCAAATCTAATATGATTAATTAATTTAAAAACTAATTAACAAAAATTGAACAAACTCTACTATTCTTATAATTATTATATTATACATATTTATAAATGTTGAGTTTAAAAAGATTAAACCATGTAATATATGGGTATTAACCTAGATATTTCAATGTACAACATAAATAGGTACGAGGTTATATATCATATATAAGGTTTGGTATGAAAAAAACATGTTTTCATGTTTTGTACGGTTCCATCCATTCATGATAATTTTTGTGTAAGCAAGTCATCATGTTAATGTATCTAGCTATTCGTTTTTCGAAAACGTATTTTTATTTCATAAAACACTATGTTATTCTACAAAAAAACCAATGTGCTTTCACTTTTTTCTCTCAAAAAAAGTCCTGAAACTTGAATACATTTTTGAAAAAGAAAAAAAAAAGTTTTGAAAATTATAAACAAATAAAATAACTTCAAAAATTTTGCTGGTAAAAAATAACACAAATGAGTTAAACCATAAAACATGAAAAACATGTTGGTTTATTTCATATTAAATCATTATCGTATTTATACGAGTCGTATATTTTCGACATAAACCGCTCGATTAATAGCCACAGTACTGTAAAACTGTTTTTAAGTGTCTATTGAACCTAAAAGCATTTGGTTAAGGGAGTCACCGGCCTGATGTCGTTAAGACAAAGTATAACATTGTAAAAATAAATGACTTTTTCTTATACGAAAATACAATTTATATATGATAACCTAAACGAAAGAAATGAAAATTTTATCAGGTTATTTGATGACATACACTTTAATAATATCAATAAAGATTAATAATGCTATAACTAAATTCATTACTACAAAAATCAACGAAAACTAAAAAATTAACTTATGAGTTATGATCGACAGATAATTAGTTATTTGATTATAAACATGAGTATTTAACTCTTGATTTTGAAACTACTCTTTCAATATATAAAATATTAACAAATCTTCATTTTTTCATACAAAATTTCAATTGCTTTCGAATTTTATAGCATGTATATATAGTATATACATATATATATACATACCTGAAGATGGCTAGCGATGTTATGGCGAGTAAGACAACCAATACCCATAATTTCAAGAATTCTTGAAGGAACTGCCTTATCCACCCCCAACTGTTCCACTGCTTGTACGAATCTCCGATGTAATTCTGGCGTCCAGTCAACCTACACCACCACCATATATACATATTAGCCTTCTACCTGACAGGTTTATGCATGTTCTATCCACAAACGACTTCGATAAAAACGCGTTATTGTTTAATAATACGATCATTAAACGGGTAGATAACATCTCGATGAATTAGAGTGGATAAAGTTAGTGTTTTATCAGGCATCAGATGACCCGACAAACGTGGTATTAATCGAGTAATATCGTTGTTGTGCAGATAAGTGCAGTCTACTTTTTTTTTTTTTTTTTGGATATGTGACCTGTATTTATCTTTAAAAAAAAGGTTGCAGGTATTTGCTTCAGATGATACCCGTGAACTAATACTAGTTAAAGCTTTCATTCGATTTTTGGTGGTTTTCGTAGGTTCTAATACGTACATATCCGGTATACAATCATTTATGCATAGATTACAACTATCTATGCATTACTGCTAGTAAATTAAAAGATTTCTTGTGTACTAACTGTTTCCTAGAAAACCCTAATCATAACGAGTAGTATATAGTGGTTCTTCACAAAGATGTGGTTCTAAGAATGTATCACTTTGTTTTTTTAGAGAAAAAATAATAAGAACCCTAATTTTGCCTAACTAATATCATGGTAACCGTAAACCTAATTTTACTTACATACTCCGTCCTGTGTTTAATTAGTGGATGAGAATTTCAGTTTCCAGTTTTTAAAAAAACGAAAAACATTGTTGTTTTTTTATAATCCTTCGTTTTCGATAAATACTATCTGATCATATAAACATGTTTCTATGATCCCTTATTTACATGAAAATTTTAATGGAACAATTTTGATTACCTTCACTTTTCTCTTCCCTTGAGAAGAATTCTTCAACTTTTCAGATGACGATTTCCGTCCTCTATCGGTTTCCTTTTCTTTTCGAGACGGATTTGTAGCCTGCTCATGAGCTTCATTTTTGTCTTCTCTTTTGCTCACAACTTCTTTTCTTGATGCCACATCCTCAACTTTTGGATAACCGGTGAACGAAGTTGCACTGTTGTTATTAATCTCTGATGAATCTTCACCGCCGCTAAGAGAGAATTCTCCGGCAAGAAGTTCTGGGTCCATCTCCAAATCAGGTAACACGTCCTGATCATCCATTCCAACAAATAAATCATCAAAATCAATACTTTCGAGCAAATTATCATCTGAAAAGTCTGGGAACTCATCCACGATCGAAAACCCAACCATCTGATTGACTCCTTGATTTCTTCCATTCCTACTGGCGTTGTTTTCTAGTGGTGACACAACAGCTAACATTACAACACCGTTTGAGTGATGAAGATTTCTTAGAACACCACCAAACACACAATCACACGATAGGCAGTGCAACTACGTGGCTATAAGTACGATTATATGTACATGAAAAGGGTCTTCCGGTGAGTAGTTCCGATGAAAGCAAAGAAGGAGTTTGAATTTTCCGATGGAGAACAGAAGAGACAATGTGTGATAAATAATAGGATATGTATGAAATTGTTGGCTTATTGCAGTGTGAGAAAGTAGTGAGGTTGGATCTCAACCACAACAAAATTGAGTTGAGTCATTGAGAGGGGTCTCGGGTTTTTGTATTTATGTGTTTGTTTTTGGATTTTGTGTTCTTATTATATCATATCTTTTGACAGATATATATAGTAGTAAAAATATAATGAAAAAATGTGGTTTGTGGGTGAGGTTTTTTTGGGAGCTCCAAGAAATCTTTCTGCTAAATTCACATAATGGGGCACTCGGGAGTTGTTCAGCAAGCCAAGTTGTCCTCAGCTCTTAAGATAGAGGAATATATAATTTAAACGTAGAAGTTGATTTAAGCAGATAAACTTTTTTGAGCACAAAACATATGTATCTAATCACATGAATTAATTATAATTTTAGTTACTAAAAAGCTTGTAGTATGTATCACACAACTAACAGTACCACTGATGAGTGATCATGTAACATACATGATTTATTGAACATATAGAGCAAAAAAAATTAAGACTCCTAATACTCAAACATACATATGAAGGGCTCTTTAACACATTGTAATGCGCACTTTTAAGAACCGGTTAAGGAGGTGCACTACATGTGGAGGGTCACCATGTGACATCGTGCTTGTAATTGCATGAAAGATCAAGCTACACAATCAGCAAACTATAAATAATAAACTATGGTCAAAACAACTCACACATCTATATCTATCTATGTATTATAATAAATAAGAACAATCCTTGCCATGTGTCATCCTCTTCATACCCTACTTTTTCATTTTTCCTGCTTTTTTTTAAAATAAAAATTACATAAATTTAAGTAACATGGATATCATTTAGTTCATTTAATTTGAACTTTTGAAACTTATTATTTTTCATTCCTAAACTAATTAAACTATAATTAATACTTATTAAAAATTTTCAAATTAACAAGCTAAAATAAAAATTTTTTAAACATCTATAAGATAATAAACTCAAGTTTTAATGTTCCAAAGAATAAATAATTTTAAAACACTTAGTAAAATACAAAAATTTAAATTTAAAATAAGAAATTTTAAAAGATCAATAAAATAAAAAATTTCAAATTTAAATGTCTGAAAGAATAAATAGATCTATTAAAAATATATTTAAATACCTTAGTATACAATAAATTTGAAAAACATTTTGTTATCAAATCTTTATATGTTAAGTATGAACTTTTGACACATATAAAAAAATAATCATTCAGATTTTAAATGTATTTTATTTAATAAAATTTTGTACTAATATATTCTAAAACATCAAAACTAATTATTTACATCAATCCATGTAATACATGAGTATTAACCTAGTTATATGCATAATATTAGACATACTAGTTAATAATTTGTATATCTTTTTGTAATTTTGTTTATTATTCAATGGTTTATAATGTAATTTGTTTAACCACAAATAATATGTCTCTCCACCTTATTTGGTATGATGATAATTACATGGTATCAAGAGCCATTTAATCCCTCCCTCATTCTCTTCCTCTCCCTTGTTGTTTCGTCTTCCTCCTACTCGTTTTTCCTCCCTTCTTCCCTTTCTCCCTCATGGCTGCCTCCTCTCGAGATACATCCCTTCCCATGAATACTATTCTCAACCTAATTACCAATAGGTTATCCTCCTTAAATTACTTGTTATGGAAGAATCAATTTGTTCCTCTACTCACAAATCAAAATCTTTTGAGGCATGTTCACAATACTTTTCCCCAACTTGTTTCTGAAACTCGTGTTGATGATAAACAAGTGTAGAATCCAGATTACACAGCATGGTTGCAAGCTGATCAACGGGCCATTATTATTCTTCAGACATCTCTACGGAGGAAGCTTTTTCTGAAATTGTCAGTCTTTCCACCGCTCCACAGATCTGGGTTGCTCTTGAAAATGCATATAGCAACTTATCTGTTGAGCGAACTCAATCCTTACAAGATCAACTTCGTCAACTTTCCAAAGGATCATCCACTTGATCCGGGCCAAACAAGAGATTCAAATTTTGATTCTGCTCCGTCTCCGATCCAAAGCCCAATCCATCGATCCACACTTAGGTTCTAGCAATTCTTATCCGGTCGAGCAATCAACCCATGATCATCCACGTGAACCACCTCCTGTGGCACCTATTACAGAGGGTGAATCTGACACAACTACAATCAATCAATAATCTTCTACCACTTCTGGCCATCCCATGATCACATGGGCTAAAGCAGGAATTTTAAATCTAAGCATTGTGTTGGTCTTGCTCACACTACCACTATTGGCCTTACTCTGCTCTTTTTGCCAACAAGATCCGACCAATTTTGCCACTGCAGCTTTGCACTATCTTTGGATGAACGCCATGAGCGAAACGGACTGCTCTTCGTCTTGAGATACGAATTTTGTTAATGGTGGTGATCCTTACTCTAATCCCTCACACTATCGGTCCTCTAGTTGGTCCTCTTCAATACTTAACGATTACTCGTCCAGATATTTCATATGCTATTAATCAACTCAGTCAGTTTCTTAAAGTTCCTACTATTTCTCATTATCAGGAAGTCAACGACTTCTTCGATATAACTAGGGTACCCTATCATTTGGTCTATCTTTGTCTCGGCCAAAATATACCACTTTTGTGGGTTATTCTCATGCAGATTGGGCTCGTTGCCTTGAGACTCGTTGATCTACTTATGGTTACTCGATATTCCTAGGGGGAAATCTTATATCTTGGAGTGCCAAGAAACAAACAACTGTCGTTCGCTCTAGTTGTGAATATGAATTTCGAGTAATGGATAACACTGCAGCTAAAATTATTTGGATTATTCATTTGTTGCGTGAACTTCATGTGCTTCCACTAGATCGAACCACGTTGTTATGTGGTAATTTGTAAGACCCAAATTTCACTGAGTCTTAAAGAATATGTCCCAGCTAGCAATAAAATAACGATCACATACTAAGATAGATTAATGAAACAGATTACAGTAAACTACGTTACTAAGTTTGAAATTAGGTTATCAAGGGTTCAATTCACTAGTCTATTACAACTTCAACATTACATCATGTCACAACTGAAAGTCTGAAACATCCTCCTTTTTAGTGAGATATGATAAACTTCAGGATCAACATGCAAACCCAATATCATATATATATACATAAAATAGAAGTTTCAAGCATAGAAAGAGTTTTAAGTACATCAATCACTAAAGCATGAAAAGTTTATAAATCTAAGGAGTTATAATTTAGCTATTGCAACATCAATGTTTATTAGTAAATCACCAATACCCAGCCCCATAACTACATTATCTTCAGTTAGCAAGTAGCTTTTAAGAGATTACCGGAAAACTGAGTGAAAGTTTAAGTAGAAGGCCCAACAACTTCTTTTCCTTTGCCTGAAAACATTGAAATTCAACAGTAAGCTACGGCTTAGTGAGATAACATATTACATATTCAATATATATTTCTTTACAAACCAAATGTGAACACGGGCAATGCTTGCCCCTTCGTGCGGAGAACACGGATAACAAGAATTCATCATGCAGAGAAAGCATGGATTGGTAGTTCAAGTATCGATCGAGGATGTACCACCTGGCTGGAATGAGTATATGGGATGATCAGTCCCCGACAGTGTCCTGCTGTCATCCTCAGCCCATGTCACACCGGATTATGAGATAATCATCATGCAGAAGCATGTACTAAATGATACACTTTCAAGTGAACGCAGGCTACATGTTTATAACATGTCAAGCATAACGAGTGTGCATCAATAACTATAAATCATATGAGAGTGCCAACTGATATGTTATGAGCAATAGGAACATGCCAACAATATGAATGCAAAGAAAATAATGTTTGAATGTAATCTATCACTCACAGTGGTTTACTTAGCAAGGATGTCCTGGAAAGATTCCACAGGGTCTTACACAATACAGGGTCTTACACAATACAGGTAGGCTTTACCGTGATTTATAAATCAATGTGTGTTAGTTAACACCATAAAGATCCTGTTAGATCAATGTAATATAACATCAATATCAATATTTGTTTATTTCTTAAAACTTAATTTTAAAAATATAGCTAAAAATGATCCGAAGTTCGCATCCGAAATTCGAATAGAACCGAAATTCGGCTGACCCGAGATCCTATCCTTAGGATTTTTATTTTCTACAAATCCATCCGAAATTCGGATGCTAACATAATCCGAAATGCAGATGCCTTGATATCCGAAATTCATGTCCTAACTTATGTTTCTTCAAGTTTCATCCGAGATTCATTAGATCCGAAATTCGGATTAATCCGAATTGTGTTAATCAAACCCGAGTTCATACTTAATTACTTTTATCTTTTCTAGATTTCATTTGGTCATTTTTGTACTTATCCTGTAACTGAAAACTATTGATACATGATCCAATATACTCTTTGAACAGTTATTAACATCCCATTAACAGATTATGTACCAAATCAAACCCCATTTTGCCATAAATTTCACTGCTCGTCGAGCACTGATCGGGTTGTAGTTAACTATGTTTTAAAAGTGTAAAAGAGTTGGTTTTTAATGAAAATGTGCCGTAGAATGTGCTACTATTGATAGATTTCATTACGTGTGTAGAGGTAATCATCTTAAGTATAAGTCTGACAAATTTGAGCGAAATCAAAGATCATTTCTAGAAAGTCAGGGGCGAGGGGGGGGGGGGGGCAGCCCTGCTCCCCAATCGAGTGCTCAACAGAGAGTTTTGGACACCAAAAGATGAGGAGCACAGAGCCAGACGCAGCCCGAATAATGCACCCAACGCACCGCTGGATTCAGAGTGTTACATGATCGACCTAATTGATGAGTTGGTACAACAATAATTATCAACAATAACATGTAAGGATCCAGTAGAACTCCTTCTGTATTATAATGAGCATAAGCTAGAAAGCAGATCAGAATATAGGGCATTCGAACGTGAATGTGTTCAATCAGTGGATTCTAAACAACCACGATGGACACACACGATTGAAAAACTCCCTATTGATTTACCACAGTCAGCGAAACCCTCTTCTGAATAGCCACCAAAATTGGAGTTGAAGCCATTTCCTTCTCACCTTAAATATGCTTTTCTTGATCCTGATAGCACATTGCCTGTAATCATTGCAATTGACCTTACTAATGCACAAGAAAAGTGTCAGGATCTAAAACTAATTAACCAAGACTAACTGATTTGAATTTATCAGAGTATAAATCAATAATCTTGCTTTGAATCAAAGTTTAATTAAGAAGTTTGCGGAATAACACTTATTTATTTTAGCAAAAGCTTTCAGAACCAATAGCAGATAAACACAAGAAATAATCAAAACTGCTTGTATTGCTGATTTAACTGATTACAATCACCTCTAATCTGTTTGATTAGACGAAGAACACAAACTGTTCTTAGGGTTTTACAACCTTAGAGGTTTATAAAAACTTAAACAAAAAGCAATTACAAACTTGAATATGCAGAAAACTCCTATACAATAGAAAGACCTATTCTCTGTATTTATATTGCTTCTTGATTTGTTTCTTTGAAGGACTATGACTTCTCTGATAGTAGATATGCTGGAATCTTCGTGTAGATATCTTTTCCTGAAAATCAGCACTTTCTGTTTATGAAACTGTTGAGCAGCTTCCTTTTGATTTCTCTTGGTATTGGCATTACCAGCAAATCTTTTCTCTAAAGCATTCCAAAGAGAATGAGCAGTATAAAATTTTTTGAACTAATGTTGATAAGAATTAGGAATGGCTATTTGTAAGAGTGTAAGAGCTTTCACTTCATTCATTCTAGCCTTTCTTTCAAGTTCAGTTTTTGGAGGAGTTTTGACTGGTTTTCCCTCATCATCAAGTTCTGGATCAACTACAGGAGGAAATTCAACAGTTTCCCATATGGCATAATCAATGATTGAATATGCTGTTTAATCCTGAGTTTCCACATCTCAAACTCAGTGGGCTTGAGCATAGGCACTTTGAGTCCTTACCCAGATCCACTGCTGCTATTCTCAAATTCCATTGCAAAAGATTAAAAATTTAAAAGAAAACTTTCGACTTTGAAAAACAAAGAACAACATGGCTCTGATACCACTTGTCAGGATCTAAAACTAATTAACCAAGACTAACTGATTTGAATTTATCAGAGTATAAATCAATAATCTTGCTTTGAATCAAAGTTTAATTAAGAAGTTTGCGGAATAACACTTAATTATTTTAGCAAAAGCTTTCAGAACCAATAGCAGATAAACACAAGAAATAATCAAAACTGCTTGTATTGCTGATTTAACTGATTACAATCACCTCTAATCTGTTTGATTAGACGAAGAACACAAACTGTTCTTAGGGTTTTACAACCTTAGAGGCTTATGAAAACTTAAACAAAAAGCAATTACAAACTTGAATATGCAGAAAACTCCTATACAATAGAAAGACCTATTCTATGTATTTATATTGCTTCTTGATTTGTTTCCTTGAAGGACTATGACTTCTCTGATAGTAGATATGCTGGAATCTTCATGTAGATATCTTTTCCTGAAAATCAGCACTTTCTGTTTATGAAACTGTTGAGCAGCTTGAATCACTTGACAGCTTGAACAGAGCAGCTCGAGTTGATTTGCTCTGGCAGCTTGAACTTTTACACTGGCAGCTCGAGTTTCTTCAACTAGCAGCATGAATCTTTGGATTTACATATAAATTCTACTAACAGTTTGAGAAGTCTAACTAACAGGTTGAACCTACTTAAACTATTTCCCAACAAAAAGGCATTGCTAGAAGTATTGTCGAGACACAAGGAAGCAGTTGGCTGGACTATAGCAGATCTTAAGGAGATTAGCCCAACAGTGTGCATGCATAGGATTATCACTGATCCAACAGCTAAACCGACCAGAGATGCTCAGCAAAGGCTGAATCCAAATCTTAGAGAAGTGGTGAAGAAAGAAGTGTTGAAATTGCTAGATGCAGGAATTATTTATCCTATATTAGATAGTCAATGGGTTAGTCCCACACAAACGGTTCCCAAGGAATCAGAAATCACTTTAGTCGATACTCCAGAATGAGAAAAGATTACAAATCGCCCTGTTACTGGGTGGAGAGTATGTATCGACTACAGAAAACTAAATGTTGGAACCTCTAAAGATCACTTTCTCTGCCGTTTATCGACCAAATTTTAGAGAAGTTAGCAGGACAGAAGTTCTACTGCTTCTTGGACGGCTATTCAGGGTATAATCAAATCCCAATACACCCAGAGGATCAAGATAAGATGTTGGTACACCCTGTGTGACGATAGCAGTCTAAGCGATCTAACATTTTGGTTTAAGTAATATTCAAGATATTGGAAATTAACTAGTGTTTGATATATATGTTTATGTATGTTTGTCAGTTATTGAATGTGTGTTTGAACTTGATGTAACATATTACAAGAAGTTCAATCATAAAGTTTAAAGATTAATTCAAGCATAAGTTAATAACATAAGTGTCATATACATATTAGTTAGATTCGAATTCTATAAGGTTGTACATTCGAATCTGTGATAGATTCGAATGAGATCCTAGATTCGAATGTAGGAAGATTCGAGAATGTCAATGAGGACAAACTCGAATGGGCCTTGGGCCAGATTCGAGTTTGGCCCATAACAGACTCGAATTAGCCTCTATAATTAGGGATAGACTCGATTAATTATCAGACTTTTTGCAGAATTCGTGAGGGATTAAGCATAAAGCGATCTCGAGTTTATCATCAGCATTAGTGCTGTTTCGGAGAGAATCAGTTCGTAGGATCGTTCGTGTGTCGTTCGTTCAACCTCTGATAGTCTCCGTGTTTCGTAGTTGAGAGTTGTTTCCGTCTACCCGTTAACGAGGATTTCGCACTCGTTGACGGCTCCGCGTCTAGATAGATCTCGTAGTGGTAGACCTTACAAGTGGTATCAGAACCTACGAAGTGTTCTTGGTGTTCTTCGTGTTCATCTAGATACATTCTAGGTTTCTTGACGCTAGTTGGACGGTTTTTCTCTCAAAATCGTGTTTTCAAGCTTAGCAAATTCTTATTCGGAAAATACTTTGTGGTTTTTCACGTTTTTGATCGAAACCATTATTTTTAGTTAAAAAAATACTGGTTTAATCTGCAAAACGTAAAGAAATCAAAGTATTAGCCGTTTTTCGAGTTTGCGGCGCTCGAATCTAATAGGGGTAATTAGGGTTACACTTCGTCTCGAGTCTAACCAAAATTTGCTCCTTTCGAGTCTAATTCAGAGAGTTTCGAGTCTATTTCGAGTCTGTGCTACATTCGAATAGGATCTCGAGTCTACCTAGTTTCGAGTTTAGTTCGAGTTTAGTTTAGTTTCGAATAGAGTTTCGAATCTGCTGGAATTTCGAGTTTGTCTGACCTTCGAATCTGAGGACTTTTCGAATCTGACATAATTTCGAGCTTAATTGAATTATAACACTTAATCGAATTTAATCCCAAATAAATTGGAATCTGATTACATTCGAATCT
This sequence comes from Centrapalus pauciflorus, assembly GCA_020465985.1. NCBI lineage: Eukaryota > Viridiplantae > Streptophyta > Magnoliopsida > Asterales > Asteraceae > Centrapalus > Centrapalus pauciflorus. The sequence continues at coordinate 72,874 of JAANYP010008060.1, forward strand.
ACCTAGATTCGAAGGAATTAATTCACATTAGTTTCGAATTAAATTAATTAAGGTCAATTCAATTACTTTCGAAAAGATGTCAAACCTTCAAAAATTCCTTGAAATGGACCACGAGGTCGGGAAGGCAAACGCTCCGCCTAAGCTGATGAAAGTCGAAGATTATTACTGGTGGAAAGATTGGTTTACCGATTTCGTGCATTTTAATGACATGCGCATGTGGGTTTGTATCGACGAAGGATATATTCCACCAGTGTCAGAAGTTGAAGGCCGTCAGAAAGTCTTATCATACCAAATGATGAAGGAGGATGATAAGAAATTGTATGAAGCCGAAAACAAAGCTTTCTCGCTAATCCGCATGGCTTTGCCTCAGGATATACTGCACACATTCAGGACTCAAAAGACGTCAAAAGAACTTTGGGAGTCTCTAGAGAAGAGGTGTGAGGGTAATCCTAGGGTTCGTAGAAAGCGTACAGAACTGTTGAAACAACAGTTTGCAATTTTCAAGGCGTTAAAGGATGAACAGCTGGATAATATCATTACCCGGTTCTATCATCTGTTGACGGAACTTGAAAGCCACGGGATTGAGTTTACTGATACCGACAAGAACAACAAGCATCTTGATGCCTTACCAACCAAATGGGCTATGTATGTGGCAATGATCAAGCTGAACGAGGACAAGTATTACACTCAATCTCTGGATGATATTGTGGGAACGCTGCGAGCATATCACTTCGAGCTACTGAAGGCCGAAACTGATTACGAACAAGTCCAGAATCCAGCAATGTATTTTGAAAAGACAACAAAACCTTCAGCGGCAGCCGAACCGAAGACTGCTACAGCGTTTTTCACCGGAGAAACGTCGTCACCAGCAGAGACTGATGACACATTGAATCACGCGTTCTTAGGATTAGGAAGATCGGAAGAACCGCAACCTCAAGTACAACAACCATCTACATCTCAGAGCTATTCGAAGATGCCAATGAGCGCAAAGTCTGCGGAAGAACATTTGAATCTGCTTGCTTCTTTTGTGGCCGCGTACGGGAATTGTGTTCAAGGGAAGATTAACGATCCTACTCTCTGGGATGAGGACTACGATCAGGTCGATCCTGATGATCTTGAGGAAATGGATCTTAAATGGCAACTGGCCATGTTAACCCAAAGGGTTAAGAGATTCATTAAAAGAACTGGGAGGAATCTGCAGATGAATAACAAGGGGATAGGATTTGATAAGTCTAAAGTAAAATGCTACAACTGTCAAGGACTGGGACACTTCGCCAGGGAGTGTCAGAGACCAAAGGTGGAGACATACCAAGGACAGAGTCAGCATCAGGGACAGTTCCAAAATCAGTCCCAACAACGATACCTTCCAAGTTCATCATCTGGTCAAGCCAACCTAGCGGGTCTACTATCCAATGTCACTTCAGACAGACAGCTAGATGGTACCTATGACTGGAGTTCACATCCTGAGTCGAATGCTAGAGCCTTCATGGCTGAAGTCACAGAAACTGGGTGTGATGGGGACGAGCAGACCACACGCGACAGCATTCCGATGTGGGTAGAGAAGGATGATCAGACAGTACTGGAGTTTGCTGCTCAGATGGCCAACGTGGAATCTGATAACTCAAAGGTTAGTCTGACTTACTCTCTTTTTCGTGAATTATGTGCGGTGTGTGTTAATTCTAACGATAGGTTAAATCTAGTCTTAGAATCACATAAAACCATAACTGCTCAAAATGAGAATTTAAAAATTGAAAACGCTAGCTTAAATGATATCAAGCAAGATCTTAAAGAAAAGCTTAAGGCTGATGCTCAAGACGTAATAGTTCTAAAAGACAAACTGAGTGAGCAGTGTGTTAGGATAGAGCTTATGTATGAGCACGTAGAGGCCTTGACCAAAAGTATTAAGGACAAGGACATAGAGCTAGCTGAAACAAAGGTTAAGGTAGCAGAGGCGAATAGCAAGTTGGAAAAGTTTAGGAATTCAAGCCTAAACCTAGGGAACGTTTTAGATGCCCAAAGACAGTCTAAAAAGCCCGTAGGTCTAGGATTTCATGAAATTCCTCCACCTTTCAATGCAAACTATGTGCCTCAGCCTCAGGAGAAAACTGACAAATCAGTAGACTTAGAGGACCTACCTACACCGACACCAGAGCCTATAGTAGAAAATACACCTAAGGTGGCTGACACAACCGTCAAGGTTAAGAAAGTCAAATTTGTGTCTTCCTCCAGTGAAACACCTGCAGGAAAACAGAAAATTGCTTGGGCTGATCAGGACGATGAGCCAGTCGCCATAGATGTACAAAAGGAAATAGACACTAGTGAGACACCTAGATCTAAGGGAACACACAAAAAGTCCATAGATAAAATGTCTTGCTTTAGATGTCACGAGAAGGGCCATGTTGCTTCTCACTGTCCACTTAGGAAAGCCGATGTTACACCTAAGACAGTGAACCCAACACCTGTTAAGCCCTCAACCAGTGTGGCGAGCACCAGCAGTTCTCAAAGTACCGAGAAAACTGTGCAGGCCACACCCAAACAAGTTGTGAAAAACACACCGGTTAAGGTTGGACCAAAGGAAGTGATTAGGACAAATTCACCGAACCGTGTCATTAATCAATCTAGGTCAGCACCACAACAAGTCTATAGGAGCACAACACCTAGCAGGTCACACACTCCAGTTAGGTCTCATACTCCAGTTAGACAGTATGCACCGGTAAGAGCTCAGGGATCACAGTCCGAAATGCCATATAATAGGAACTATTTTAGAGCTCCACAACAAATGCCTACTCCAAGGCAAAGAGTGAACTTAAATCACTCGGCACCACAACAGACTCCAGTTCAAAGGCCCAAGTCACCTGAACGGCGAGATGGGTATTTGAAAGAGTTCAAGTATGTGGACGAGAATGGTATAACCAAGTCAGTTATGGCTTGGGTTCCCCGTGATAACTAACCTATTTTCTTTCATGTGCAGGAGATTACCACAGGTCCAAACAACAAGTGGTTCATCGACATTGGATGTTCCAGGCACATGACAGGGGAACGAGGTCTACTTACAGACTTCAAGGGTGGGAATCGGGGATTCGTATCATTCGCGGGTAACAAAGGTGGAAATATCACGGGTACCGGAGTGGTCACTAATGGGACAATCAAGTTGGACCAAGTTTATCACGTTGATAAACTGGTTCACAATCTCATTAGTGTATCTCAAATCTGTGATAAGAAGAACTCAGTGTTATTTACTGACACTGAGGCGTTAGTGCTAAAGCCGGTATTCAAGATTCCTGAAGAATGGGTATTGATGCGGGCGCCAAGGAAGAATGACTTGTACATGCTGGATATGAACAAGCCGGAGACTTCGATGGGGCCAATTTGTCTATTATTCAAAGCTTCGGAGACGAAATCCGTACTGTGGCACAGACGCATGGCTCACCCGCACCTAAGAAAGATGAACTACATAACGAAGAATGGACTGGTGCAAGGTGTGCCTATGAAGAGCTTTCAGTTCGAGGACAAGTGTCTACCGTGCATGAAGGGCAAACAGCATAAAAAGACACACAAGTCCAAGAAGTAGAACTCCATAACCTCAACATTTGATTTGTTGCATATGGACCTTTTCGGCCCTATCAACAAAAGGAGTATAGGAGGTAGTTGGTTTAGTTTAGTTATCACTGACGATTACTCACGGTTTTCTTGGGTTTTCTCTTTAGGTACAAAGGACGAGACGGCTTCCAAGCTTATCGGGTTCTTAGACCAAGTGGAAAATTCCTACGGAACAAGGGTTAAAAGATTACGTAGTGATAATGGGACTGAATTCAAAAACACTGTAATTGGTGTAATTGCCTATCAAAGGGCATAGTGCATCAATTCAGTGCACCATATGAACCTCAACAAAATGGGGTGGCCGAACGTAAAAATAGAACATTGATTGAGGCTGCAAGGACTATGCTTTCGGATTCAAAGCTTCCTACCATGTTTTGGGGGGAGGCAGTGAATACCGCGTGCCATATTTTAAACCGAGTCCTTACAGTCAAATCTTTGAACAAAACATGTTATGAAATTTTGAATAAACGGCCACCTAATTTAACTGGATTCGAACCGTTTGGGGTACCATGCACTCTTTTACGAACAAAACATCAACCGAAGTTTGGTGAAAAGGCTGACGAAGGATACTTCCTAGGTTATGTGCCGAACTCACCAAACAAACGGGTTTTTAACAAAACAAGTGGTACTGTGGAGATTGTGTATAATATTGAAGTCACAAGTTATACACATGAACCCCAAACTGGTCCGGAATGGATATTTGACTATGATAAGTTATTTGAGTCATTTAACATTCCTTTGGATGATAATGCAGGTACAATCGAAAAAGACATGGCGACATTGCACCTGAACGACGATGGCCATATCTTTCCGAGGACTACGTTTGAATCCACATCCGAGCCTACTGCGACTGTAGATAGATCTCCAGAAGTTGCTGATCAAGAAGCACCTACCACTGAGAATCAGTCTCAAGCATCAAGTTCCAACTCTGAGGAAAACGTCCATGAGGAGGAAAATGTAGAAGCTGAGCCTCTTCCCCCATTAGGTGAAATAGGATCTAACTTAGAAGATAATCTAAGGGTTGATGAGATAGAGACCTCTAGGATTAACAAGAACCATCCATTAGAAAGCATCATAGGAAATCCTAACGAGGGTGTGAGGACTAGGAGTAGTTTAAATAACAACACTGTGTTGTTGTCGATGATAAATGACTCCGAGGCATATCACACATGTCTCTATTCATGTTTCATATCGCAAGTAGAGCCTAAGAATGTGCAAATGGCACTTAAGGATAACTCCTGGGTTGAAGCGATGCAGGAAGAACTTTCACAATTTTGGAAACTAGAAGTGTGGGAGTTAGTTCCATTACCTCGAGGGGAAGTTGCCATAGGAACCAAATGGGTTTTTAAGTGCAAGAGGGACGATCGGGGTATAGTCACGCGCAACAAGGCTAGGTTAGTTGTAAAGGGTTTCAACCAAGAGGAGGGAATCGATTACAATGAGGTTTTTGCACCAGTAGCAAGGCTGGAAGCCATTAGGCTGTTTCTAGCTTTTGCCTCCTTCAAGGGCTTTAAGGTATATCAATTAGATGTTAAGAGTGCTTTCCTATATGGGAAAGTGAAGGAGTTGGTGTACGTAGAACAAACCGCCCGGATTTACAGATCCAAAATATCCTGATAGAGTATATCGCTTAGATAAGGCTCTATATGGATTGCATCAGGCACCTAGGGCGTGGTATGAGACTCTATCCAACCATCTGTTAGAGAATGGTTTTGAAAGGGGTAGGATAGATAGTACTCTGTTTGTTAAAAGGAAGGGAGAACACTTTATCTTGGTACAAGTGTACGTCGATGATATCATCTTTGGATCATCAGACGAACAGATGTGCAAAGATTTCGAGAAGGTGATGAAGTCTAAGTTCGAGATGAGTGCTATGGGAGAGTTAAATTTCTTTTTAGGGTTACAAGTTGACCAGAAGAAGGAAGGGATGTTTATCCATCAGACTAAGTATGTCTATGAAATATTAGAACGTTTCGGGATGGAAGGAACAAAGTTGACTGCCCATTTCAGCACGCCGATTCAAGTGAATCATAATCTCGGACCGGGTACTGAAAGTGATACCGATGTGGATCCGACGTTATATCGGGCCATGATTGGATCACTTATGTATTTAACTGCTTCAAGACCTGACATTATGTTTGCTGTGTGTATTTGTGCTAGGTTTCAAGCGAATCCGAAGGAGATGCATATGAAAGCTGTGAAGCGGATTCTACGATACCTCAAGTCGAAATCGAAGCTGGGACTTTGGTATCACGCGGAGGGAGATCTAGAGTTGGAGGCGTTCACGGATTCTGACTACGGAGGATGCAGCTTGACGCGCAAATCTACAACTGGAGGTTGTCAGTTCCTAGGAGGGAGATTGGTATCCTGGCAATGCAAGAAACAAACATCGGTAGCCGTGTCAACGTGCGAGGCCGAGTATGTTGCTGCTGGTAGTTGCTGCTCACAGGTTCTGTGGATACAACAACAATTGCGGGATTACGGTTTGGCTTACACTCAAACTCCAATTAGGATAGACAATCAATCTACAATTGCTATAACGAATAATCCAGTTAAACACAACAAAACAAAGCACATAGACATTAGGCATCATTTTATTCGTGATTGTGCTGAAAAGAACTTAATCAAATTGGTAAAAGTGACAACAGAAGATAATAATGCAGATTTATTTACCAAAGCATTTGATAAGTCACGGTTTGAGTATTTAATTCAACTGAATGGAATGCGCAACCCAGAGTAAATTGACCTTAGTTGTAGTAGTTTATTTTCTTTTATAGTCGTAGTATTTCTTTCTTTACATTAGTCTCGTAATTTAGAAAAGTTTCTATTTTTAGTAAGTTTCTATTTTTAGTAAGTTTCTATTTTTAGTAAGTTAGTAGGTTATCTTATTTTATTGCTATTTCTTATGAAAAACAAAAGAAAAAAAAGAGAAAATCATAAAAATACAAAAAAAGAGAATATCAGAAAAGGAGTTAAGTCTTAGATATATAGGTTCAAAGTGACGAAAATTAGCACAGTCGTTACAAACTCTAAGTGTTTAGGCTTTCACACAAAATGCAACTAAATTCTAAGTGTTATACTTTATTTAGTTTGATGTGTTGGTAGGCATAATACATATAGGAAATCTCAAGGCTAATAAAATATTCTAGAAAAAGTCAAGCGTGTCCCTAACTTAGATGTATGACCAATAGGTCTTAATTTTTATGTACAAGACATACAAACTTTGAGTCTAAATGAGGTATGCAAACTTTCTGGGGATGTATGGCAACTTCAAATACATCTTAAAATGGAAAGAATAGAAAAATCATACGAAATTGAGAGTCGAAAACATGTAACTTTGTTGTACGTAAGTACAGACCTGTTGCCTCTGTTTAGATTCGGGTTGGCAAGATATGTCGCTTTGTTGTACGTCGGTACAGACCTGTCACCGCTGTCTTGCTAACTTTAAGAATAAACCTTAAGTCAATCTAAGACACTTTGTTGTATGAAAATACAGACCTGTGTCCGATGTTTGTCTTTTAAAGAAAGTTTGCAAATACCAACAAGTTAGAATCTTTGTCTGTGTGCCTTGATCATAAAAGTATGTCTATGTCTGAGTCACGTAAGATAATTTCATGATAAATAAAAATGCCAAGGGATATTCCGAAATGTAGCATGTTTAAAGGGGTAAAATACCAATAATCGGCTAAATAGGTATGTCACGACAAACAATCAAAGGAATAAAAAATTCCTAAGTGTGAAAGTTTAAGTACTGAAAGTAAGTATCAAACATCGCTATCTGATTGAACCTTAAAGATTTGGTTTAGTATTTAGCTTAGGTTGTAAATTTTATGAGTATAGCTTAAGTCTAGATTAAATTTTTGGTCAAACTTTTATTTTTATTTTATTTTATTTTACCTTAGTTTATTTTATTTTATTTTAGTTTAATTTTTACTTAGGTAAAAGGTCAAAAATTACTGAGGGTGCATTCAAAGTTGGATAAAATAAACATTGCGTGAAATATCTTGTGCTTAGGGTAAAAGATTGGGCATAGTTTATCTTGTTACACAATACCGTAGAAAAAGGTTGAAAAAGTTGAAGTTATTACAAATATTTTCGAAATTTTTCTAAGTGTTTGGTGTTTTCAAGTTTAGGATAGACTCGAATTGGGAAAGCTTCGAATCTGTCAGTAGATTCGAGTCTGGCCTTAGATTCGAAGGTTGGTAGTATATATAGGTCAACAGTGAAGTCATTTAATACTTACTGTTTTCGAATCTACTTCCTCGAATCTATTTAGGCGATCTCGAATCTAGTCCTCGAGTCTATCGTTTCTCATATATACGACAATCCATCGAGTTTATAGCTAAAGTGTTCGATTCTACTCCTGTATCTAGGTATAATCAACTTGATTGTACAAGATTCATGTAGTTTTATACACCATTTTAGGCTAAATCATCGATTTTGAAGGTTTAAGGGTCGAAATAGGGTTTTTACAAAATTACCAAGTTTGGACCGATAAATAGTCAAATTAAAGGCACATATATGTGATTAGTAACTAGTAGGACTAATGAATGTAATTGTCTAAGTCCAAAAAGGTTAAAATCAAGAGATTTGGTGTTTGAAATAGAGTCGACGGTTCGAATCTGTTCCTGAGGTGTCTCGAATCTGTCATTAGACTCGAGACGACCAGGAGATTCGAATCTGTCATCAAACTCGAATCTAGACTTATTCGAATCTGTTACATTCGAATCTGTCTTTTATTTGCATTATTTAATTTAAATTTTATTAAACTTGTAGAAATTTAATTGTGTTGGATTTTGTACTTAAACAAGTTCAAAATAAAACAGATTTGAATTTAAACAAGTTTATTGATTTTTAATGAATCTAATAGTTTTGTTTATTGTGCAGAATTGGCTGTACGAGCGTTTGTGCCTAAGCACAATATGGTCCTTCATCCTGATCATAATCTCCCTGAGGCGCAGGGATTCAGACAAATGCTAGATTTTCTAGTTGAATCTAGGATTGGATTTGCGTTGTCTCATAATGTTCAGCTAGTCTTACCATATATCCGTCAATTTTATGATCATCTGCAGGTAGACTGCTCGGTCACCCCGACAGTGCTACGAACTCGCATTGCTGGACAACCGTTAGTCTTTTCGGCGGATATGCTGCGTCAGGTGTTGCAGCTGGGCTCGCAGGAAGAGGAGTCTGGACCAATTGAGTTTCCCCTGAGTATAAGGCAAGCGGCCTTTCAGAGAATGGGTTACAGTCTTGATGTGACGAAGGTGTCCTATATGAAGAGCGGGTTAATCGGACAGTGGAGATTTCTTGCTCACGTCTTTATGGTATGCTTTGCTCCAAAGAAAGCAGGGTTTGACTATATGGTTGCGAAGATTCAGTCTGGGATAGTTGCGATGGTATATAATCGACCATATAACTTCTCAGAAATGTTTTTCTCTGAATTTGTTCACCAGATCACCGCTCCGGAAAATCAACAGTTCTTGTTATATCCGCGGTTCATCATGATGCTGATAAGGCACTTCTTGCCAAATCTGCCTCCGTCAAATGATATTCAAAGCGTTGCTGTTATGGATAAAAGGATCTTCGCTGACTGTTCCTCGCACAGAGGAAGGTTGGCTGTTCCAGTTGAGCGTCCATTGTTTGGAGCCATCCTGGATAGGAATTTTGAAGCCCCAGATGTTGCCAACTGGGCAGGGGAAGTTGAATTTCGAGCCGGGCAGCCTCAACAACAACAACAACAACAACAGCCACCGCCACCGCGTGCTCAAAGGCGAAGACAAAGACCATCCGCGAGTCAAACTCAGGCGTCTAGGCCTTCCACCAGTCAGCAGCCGGAAGTACAGGAAGCCGGGACTTCAAATATTCCAAGTGAAGCTGAACAATTATGCCAAACTCTTAATGAAATCTGGGAGGCAGGGCCTCATGCTAATGAAGATGTAGCTGCCGCGTTAGTGGGTGAACTACTTGAGCCTCCAGAAGGAGAGGAAGATGTGTTGAGAGATGTTGAAGAGTATGAGCCAGAGCAGGCTGATAATGTTTTGTCATCATCCGCAACAGAATCGGAAGAGATGGAGGAGTTAGAAGTTGAGGCTCCTGAGTCAGTATCGACTGAACCAACTGTTCAAATTGGAACGTATGGATCAAGATTGGTAGTTAATGAAGAAGCATCGAGGAGGAGAGTAATAAGGGAACCCGATGAATCAGATTTTGAAGAAGAAGAGATTGCTCCCTTAGTGACTCGGCAACGGGCCAAGCGTCACAGGTTTATGCAAGGATCATCCTCAGCATCTGAAGCACAACCGGAAATCCCCCAAACTCAAACTCAAGAACCTCAGGCCACCGCTCCACCACCACCACCACCTCAACCTGAACCATATATTCCATCACCAATCCGCCCAACTCCTATACAGTCCATCCCATCAACCTCCACCACATATACCGACAATCAACGATTTCTACAGCTTAAAGCCCGTGTTGACTTCCAGAACGTCCATATATTAAGCATCACCAAGGCAATCGGTGAAATTCAGGCGCATAATGCAAATCTTGATAAGGAGAATGCCGAGTTGAAAAATATTGTGGCGAAAGTCCAGGAAGAGAACACTGAGCTTAAATCATTTGTTGCAGATCAGGCCGCAGAGATAAGGGCGATGCGCTCCCTAATAGAGCAGTTAATGAAAAATATACAGGCTCAGGGGGAGACGTCGTGCCGTGATCCAGATGTACAGGGGCCAAGAGATGGTGATGATGAAGACAATCAAGGCAATGATCCCAGCCCTAAAAGTCAGAATGAGCCAGTAGATTTTTCTGCTGCTCAGACTGCTCAATCTCAGGGGGAGCCTAGTCTAGCAGGAGGAGAAATGGGTGAGGCAAGTTCATCAAAGGTCTCGAAAAGTCAAGTGCGTGAAATGATTGATGCATTGATGGATATTGATGAAGAGCCATTAGGGTTAGATTTTGATTTTGAAGATGATGTGGATGACTTGGAAGAAGGTGAGTTTGTACCAGAAGATGTGGCCGATTGGAGATCTGATGAGGAGGTTGTAGTAGACGAGGACGATAATGTAAACGAAGTAATCATTCAATCCCAACCTGTCACAGAATTATATGAGCACACTGAACAGCATGTGATAGATATTGATGACATCAGAATGGCCTCGGTAGATGATTCAGTGATGGAAGAGGCCGAAAGAGAGCCGAGCAGAGCTGAATTGCTAAATCTTTGGTTCAGAAAGGAAGAGAAGAAGACTGAGCCGAAGATAAAGAAGACGATGACAAATCCAGGTGCAGAAAACTTCTCGGGAGGCATTATTAGCTGGTTCTTCGATAGAGAACTGCAGCTCTTTATTCTAAAAAGGAGAGATGGGCTCCAATACCTAAGGCGCAAGCTTAAAGTGTTCAATACATTGCCGAAGGTAGAAGTGAAGGAGCTGGCATGGAAAGAGTTAGTAAACATCGGAAATGATCCCTATGCTGAAGTGATCGCGAAGATAATCAGACGTGAAGGGAGATCCGGTAGGTTTGAGAGACTCAATCCAAGCTCTGGAAAGAGAGTTGAGGATTCTTCAAGGATAGATCCGCATACAGGGCGACCATGGGCGAAAATGGTTTATAAGCCTATCAAATGCTTAAGAAGGGTGCCCATGAAGAAGATGCCTCAAGATATTTTGTCCAACATGAAGTGGTGGTACTTGGATAATGAAACTGCTGAAGCCATCATGGAGGATCAAGACGACAAAGTTCTTTTGAGAGTGTATGATCCTCTACATCTGATGAATCTGTCAAAGGAAGATCTGAAAAAGCTTCATGGTCAACATATCTTCTTTCATGAAGGATGGAGATCTGAAGCCAGAAAGTTTCAGAAAGTTTTCAGAGTTTGTATAGATGCTGGTATATATGCAGGTAGTAGTATATATAGATCTAGTACTTAAACTTGATGTAAATAGTTAGAAGCTATCGTCAAGGGGGAGTCTGTTGGTACACCCTGTGTGACGATAGCAGTCTAAGCGATCTAACATTTTGGTTTAAGTAATATTCAAGATATTGGAAATTAACTAGTGTTTGATATATATGTTTATGTATGTTTGTCAGTTATTGAATGTGTGTTTGAACTTGATGTAACATATTACAAGAAGTTCAAACATAAAGTTCAAAGATTAATTCAAGCATAAGTTAATAACATAAGTGTCATATACATATTAGTTAGATTCGAATTCTATAAGGTTGTACATTCGAATCTGTGATAGATTCGAATGAGATCCTAGATTCGAATGTAGGAAGATTCGAGAATGTCAATGAGGACAAACTCGAATGGGCCTTGGGCCAGATTCGAGTTTGGCCCATAACAGACTCGAGTTAGCCTCTATAATTAGGGATAGACTCGATTAATTATCAGACTTTTTGCAGAATTCGTGAGGGATTAAGCATAAAGCGATCTCGAGTTTATCATCAGCGTTAGTGCCGTTTCGGAGAGAATCAGTTCGTAGGATCGTTCGTGTGTCGTTCATTCAGCCTCTGATAGTCTCCGTGTTTCGTAGTTGAGAGTTGTTTCCGTCTACCCGTTAACGAGGATTCCGCACTCGTTGACAGCTCCGCGTCTAGATAGATCTCGTAGTGGTAGACCTTACATAAGACTTCTTTTACATGTCCATATGGCACATTCGCCTACCGAAGAATGTCATTTGGATTGTGTAATGCTCCGGCCACATTTCAGCGATGCATGATGGCTATATTTTCAGATATGGTCGGAGGTTCTCTTGAAATCTTCATGGATGATTTTTCAATATTCGATAAGTCATTTGAAGGGTGTCTCTCTCATTTAGAAAAAGCGCTCAAATGATGTACCAAAACCAATTTAGTATTAAGTTGGGAAAAGAGTCACTTTATGTTCAAAGAGAAAGTGGTTCTAGGACATATAGTGTCAGAAAAAGGAATGAAGGTTGATCGCGCGAAAATACAAATTATCTCATCTTTACCACCACCTACCAATATCAAAGGGGTACGTTCCTTCTTAGATCATGCAGGGTTTTTCCGAAGGTTTATGAAAGACTTTAGTGCCATAACCAAACCATTGTGTAACTTATTGCTCAAAGCTACCCAATTCAACTTTGATAAAGGATGTGTCGAAGCTTTCGAGACATTAAAAGCGAAGTTCACGGAGGCACCAATCTTTCAATCACCCAAATGGTCTCAACCCTTCGAGATCATGTGTGATGCGAGTGATCATGCAGTAGGCACCGTCCTTCACCAAAGAGTGGATAAAAAGCCGGTGGGCATCTATAAAGCAAAAAAAAATGAAGACGCTTTATACTTAAACATACATTATGAAGGGCTCTTTAACACATTGTAATGCACACTTTTAAGAACCGGTAAAGGAGGTTCACTATATGGGGAGGGTCTCTATGTGACATCCTGCTTATAATTGCATACAACTATCAAGATCAAGCTAGACAATCGGCAAGCTATAAATAATAAACTGTGGTCAAAACAACTAACTTATATGCATACTATTAGACATACTAGTTACTAATTTGTATATCTTTTTGTAATTTTATTTATTATTCAATGGTTTACAATGTAATTTGTTTAACCATAAATAATATGTCTCTCCACCTTATTTGGTGTGATGACAATTATTTTCATGGTATCAAGAGCCATTTAATCCCACCCTCATTCTCTTCCTTTCCCTTGTTGTTTCGTCTTCCTCCTACTCATTTTCCCTCCCTTCTTCCCTTTCTCCCTCATGGCTATCTCCTCTCGAGAAACATTCCTTCCCATGAATACTATTCTCAACATAATTACCAATAGGTTATACTCCTTAAATTACTTGTTATGGAATAATCAAATTGTTCCTCTACTCACAAATCAAAAACTTTTGAGACATGTTCACAATACTTTTCCCCAACTTGTTTTCAAAACTCGTGTTGATGATAAACAAGTGTAGAATCCAGATTACACAGCTTGGTTGCAAGCTGATCAACGGGCCATTATTATTCTTCAGACATCTCTACGGAGGAAGCTTTTCTGAAATTGTCTGTCTTTCCACCGCTCCACAGATCTGGGTTGCTCTTGAAAATGCATATGCAACTCATCTGTTGAGCGAGTTCAATCCTTACAAGATCAACTTCGTCAACTTTCCAAAGGATCATCCAATTGATCAGGGCCAAACAAGAGATTCAAATTTTGATTCTGCTCAGTCTCCTATCCAAAGCCCAATCCATCGATCCATGCTTAGTAACTAGCAATTCTTATCTGGTCGAGCAATCAACCCAGGATAGTTGATATATATAGTGATAGTTGATAGAATCAGCTTGGGCTGATTATTGCAAATAGGGGGAGATTGTTAGGCACAAAAGGTCCTCAATCAAACCTATTATATATCTTAAGGGGAGATTATTAATCAAACTTGTTTGATACACATAAGGGTATAATTTAAGGCCTGTTAATGCCTTATTGAAACCTGAAAAATGATTTGCAATATAAGCCCAAAGCTTCTCTCCCTGTTGCATTTGTTGTAACATTGGCAGATTACCCAAGCTGTTCTAATCTGTTGGACAGGTTTGGCATAAACTGTCTACGCTGCTCATACCTGTTGAGCAGCTTGGACCATAACTAAGTAAAATGTTCTATGTGACCAGAACATGTTCTTTGTGAACACGTTATACACTTTGTGGAATTTGTTTCCATGTCATCATGTAAGGTCTTGGATGTAAAGATCAGTTTACAAGTCAAAGACAAAGTGGAAAATCAGAAACTGCTTACACTGCCCAAGCTATTCTGATACATGAAGACAACGTGAATATTTGAATTGGGCGACAGACCATTTCTTATATCAAAATAGTTATACAAGAAGATGAAAGGATTAAAGTTGATATTCCTCTTTAAGGTAAAGCAATCTGTAACAGAGACAAAATGAAAAAGACAAAGATTCTGCTACATAGGGACAAATGTTGTTTTATCAGAATGTGCAGAAAAGGTATCTTGTCTTTTTGAAAAGGCACTCCACTATCTCTGCATTCAATGAGGAAGTTTCACTAGTATTCCTTGAGAGAGTATAAAAGGAAGCTTCTAAGGAATGTGAGATAACCAAGAGAGAGATATCCAGAACGTGCAAAAGAATTGTGTTTTCATGCATGCAAAATCTGCTTAGAAACAAATAGTTGAGTGTGTCAAAGTTGTTCTTGTTCAAGCTGTCTGTCTGTCTTGTAAAAATAGTGAGTGCATCTTAGTGAGTGAATTCATTGTAACTAGTCTGAGTGTGTCTTAGATTAATTGTCTATCTGTTGTTTCTGTCATCTCAGTTTGAACTACTCCGCAGTTCAAACTTGTTTGTAATTAACACTTGTTGATATATACATACAAACATTGAGAAAAGTGTGTTGAAATTTTAAATAGTTGTATTCACCCCCCCTCTACAGCTGACAGCAACATAATAGGGAAACATTTTGGGACCTATAACTGGTATCAGAGCAGTTTAGAGTGTGTGTTAACTCTATATCTCTTTCATCTCCCTATTTCCCACCATGGACAACAGTTCTGCCAACTCCTCCTCTTACTATGACAATGGGTCAATGGCAAAACCTCCTAAGTTCAATCATCAGAACTTTTCTGGCTGGAAGTGCAGAATGATGCTCTATCTAGAAAATCTGAATGTACAACTACCATAAATAGTGATGCAAGGTCCCTATGTGCCAACTTCTGTCACTACAATAACTCCTACTGCTGAAGGAGCTGTTCCTGAAATCTGGACCATTGCAAAGGCAAAAGCTCAATGGTCTGATGAAGACAAACGTCTGGTTGCTCTTGATGCAAAAGCCAGGAACAACCTTGTAACCTCTCTACCTGATGATGTGTTCAAACAGGTTGAAAAGATGAAGACTGCAAAAGAAATATGGGCTAATCTGTGTACCGTCTATGATGGCCCCACAATCACATTGGATAACAGGATCAATAATCTTGTTAGACAATATGAACAGTTCTTTGCAAAGCCAAAGAAGACTCTCACTGAAACCTACACCAGGTTCATTGCCTTGATAAATGATCTCAAAACTGTTGGGATCAATAAAGACAGCTTAACTTTGGTAAACAAGTTTCTGGAGACACTGCCTGAGGAATGGAATTACTTCTCTACTATCCTCAGAAACTCAGGCACCATCAGAGGCATGGATCTTGTAAATCTTTATGGCTCCTTGTTAAATGAAGAACAATCAAGGCAACAAAAGAGAAATGCCTTGGAGATCAAAAGAGGTGCAGCCTTAGTGTCCAGCATGAGACAACCTGTTCATCAGGTGTGTGATGTGTTCACACAAGCTGATCAACAGGCTGATGATGAAATGAAGGAAATGTCTAAAGAAGAGGACTGTGAAGATCTTACTGAGTTTGATGATGAGCAAATGATTGCAATGCTTGTCAGAGAATTCAATAAGAAGAGGTTTGGTGGTAAGATGCTGCAAAAGAAATCAAGTGTCATAAAAAGAAGCCATTTGACAAAACTAAGGTTGAGTGCTTTAAATGTGGCAAAACAGACCATATAGCTGCTGACTGTGTGTTTAACATTGTTGGCTCTTCCTTCAAACCATACAAGACAAACAAAGATGATGGCTACAGGGTTAAGTACCAAATGGCCCTGGAAAAGCTGAAAAAGTTAGAAGACTCAGTGGCTTCTAACCAACAGAAGGGACTTATTACTGAAACTTATGACTGGGAGGAGTCTGATTCATCATCCGAAGAAGAAGACAATAACTGTCTGATGGCCAATACTGATGCCCCCTCAACAAGTAACTTCAAATAGGACCTGGCTAAAGCTGAAGCTCTCAGCACTTTAGAGAACTAGAATCCCATCATGATGTATAAGATACAAAACTTTAAGGATTGCAGCTCTAAAGAAAAAGTTAAAATGTTTGATTATTTACTTGTTGATTTAAAAGTTGCTGTTGAGAAGCATGATGCTTTGAAGTCTAAAATCTCTAAGCTAAAATCTGATCTTGAAATAAAAACTAATGAATTGAACAGTTTTCATGAGTTGAAAACTGAACTTGATGAAGTAAAACACATCAACATCATTTTATTAGAAGAAAAGAGAGAAACAGACTCAAAGCATGCCAAGCTTCAAAAGATTGTTGACTCTTGGTGTCATTCGGCTAAGAGAGTCAGCCATTGTATCAATCAGCAAATTCATTCTCAAATCCAAGCCTATCTTGGAGGAGATCTTGATAGAGCAACTTGTATTGTTGAGATCAATAATCAGAAAAAAGACTTATCCTCTCTTGGTGAGCTTCCAAATACTTTTATCCAAAAAGTAAATGGAAAGCTGGTCTCAAAAAACAGGTTTGTTAGGCCTTAAAACACTGACAGTTTATGTGAAAAAGCTACAAAGGCTGATGATGGAATGTGTTCTCCAACAAACCAGCCTGCTAAGTGCCTAGCCAGTTCACATAGACAAAAGAAGGGAAAACAAGTTAAAACTGCAGCTTTGGCCACTAAACCTGTCAACCAGACAGGTTCTGGATCTAAAGCTGATGGCAAGAGACCTGTTAATCCTTTTAATGCTAAACATTTTGAGAAAAAGTTTTCAGAAGGAAAGCAACCTGCTTTCAATAGGGGTAAGTCTCATGTTGGAAGCAAATCTGATGTGATTTCAAATAAGTTTTTAAATCATGGTGGAAAGCTGGTTAAAAATTAAGAAAAATCTTTAGTTAAAACCAGAAGTAATGATCATGTTGATAGGCAACAATCATCACATCTGAGTAAAGGCAAAGGCAAAGCCATTGCCGAACCTGAGAAAGCTGGGAATAAGTTTCCCAAATCTGTGGAAGGACAAAAGACAATCAAATAACCTGTGTTTGATCTCTGTCCTCCCAAAAAGAGGAAAGAGGACACGGGCAAAGTTGTTGCTGTTGTACCTTCCACCCAAGCTGTTGGTTCTTCTAAAACAAATGAAACTTTGTTAAAACTTGCTGAGAAAACCAACAGAGATAAACAAGAATGCGTTTATGGGAGTGCTTCTTCCAAAAAGTCTAAAAAGAGAAAATGTTACAAATGTGGAAAGAAGACTCATATGGCCAAAGACTGTCCTGAAACTGAGGTCATAAGGCATGCTGACACTGCTAGCTCCAACATTGCAAAAACCAGCAGTGTTGGAAGTAACATTGTCATTGAGGAGAGTATCTCAGCTAATACAATCCAAATTGGGAATATTAGTGTAGATCTTAGTGGTCCATTAACAAATGTTGATGAAGAAGGAGAACTCATCCTTATGATGAGTTCTCCTAAAAACTAATATTTCCCCATGTCACTCTGCAGGTTAAACAACCAAGCCAGGTTTGGTACTTGGCTCAGGCCACATGACAGGTTCCAAAGATTGCTGAGCGATCTCAAGCCTGAAAAAGGTCCAAAGGTCACCTTTGGTGACAATCTTCAAGGATCCACAGAAGGATTTGGAACCATTCAAGCTGGTGCTGCAATATTCAACAAAGTAGCCTATGTGTCTGGGCTGAAACATAACCTAGTTAGCATTAGTCAACTTTCTGATGCTGGCTACAAGGTTAACTTTGATGAGCACCTGGGGTACATACTAGATCCCCAAGGCAAAGTTGTGCTGTGTGCACAAAGAAAGAAAGGTGTACATGTTGTAGATATGAATTATGCTGATCCAACAACTAAAACTTATTTCATCTCAAGGAGCAATGCAGACCTTAACTGGTTATGGCACAAAAGGCTATCACACCTGAACTTCAAGAATATCAACAAACTCTGTAAGAAACAGTTGGTAACAGGTTTGCCCTCTATAACTGATGTTAAGGATAAACTCTGCACTGCTTGCGAGAAGGGTAAGCACAGAAAAACATCGTTTAAATCCAAACATAATTCCTCTATTGAAACACCTCTCTTCTTAATCCATATGGACTTGTTTGGACCTGTCAGTGTCTCAAGTCTAGGAAGTAGATCGAAGATATACTCTAGTAATGGTTGAAGAGTTCTCCATGTTCACATGGGTGATCTTTCTAAAGACCAAAGGAGAGGCTGCGAGAGAGATTATTGGATTTATCAAAAAGTTGGAAGTTCTGAACTCTGCCCAAGTCAAGCAGCTTAGAAGTGATCATGGTACTGAATTTCAAAAATAGTACTCTTGAGGACTTCTGTGAGTCTCTAAAAACTTTTCAGCTGTAGGGACTTCACAACAAAATGGAGTTGCTGAAAGGAGGAAAAAAACCCTCATTGAAGCAGCTAGAACCATGTTGTGTGCATCAGGTTTGCCTTCATCATTTTGGGTTGAAGTTGTCGATACTGCCTGTTTCACTCAAAACAGGTCCTTAGTGGTGAAAAGGTTCAATTAGACTCCTTATGAATTAATCAAAATTTTAGATTGACGCTGTGCATCTAAAATTTTCCCTAGGTTAAGAAATGAGTTCCTAAACTTTTCAAGTTTACTATTTGCCTCAGCTACCTTTACCTTAGACTCAGCTAGCTCTATGTCTTTGGTTTTCAGCTCCTTGGTTAATGCCTCAGCATGTTCATACATGAGTTCTAATTAACACACTGTTCGCTCAGTTTGTCCTTTAGAACTATAACATCCTGTGCATCAGCCTTAAGCTTATCCCTAAGATCTTGCTTTATATCTATGAGGCTAGCATTATCTGATTTTAAAGTTTCATTTTGAGCAGATATGTTTTGATGTGATTCTAGTACTAAATTTAACCTATCGTTAGATGTAGCACATAAAACACACAACTCATGAAAAAGAGAAAAGTTCAGACTTACCTTGGTATGATCTGATTCCACGTTGGCCATCTGAGCGGCAAACTCCAGAATTGTCTTATCATCTGACTTCTCTACCCACATCGGACTGCTTTCATTCTGACTGCTGTCCCCTGTGATCTGCTCTGCCCCTTCACCTCCAGTTTCAGTCACTTCAGCCATAAAGGCTCTAGCGTTCGATTCTGGATGTGTACTCCAGTCATAAGTGCCGTCTAGCTGTCTGTCTGATGTGACATTAGATAACAGACTAGCTATATTTGCTTGACTGGTTGAAGTTCTCGGAAGATATCGCCCTTGTGATTGGTTCTGATACTGTCCCTGATTCTGATACTGCCCGTGGTGATTTTCTACCTTGTCTCTGACACTCTCTAGCGAAGTGTCCTAACCCTTGACAGTTGTACCTTTTAACCTTGGACTTATCGAATCCAATCCTATTGTTACTCATATTCATATTTCTTCCCGTCCTTTTGATGAACCTCTTAACTCTCTGAGTTACCATGGCCAGTTGCCATTGTAGATCCATCTCTTCAAGATCATCAGGGTCAACCTGATCGTAATCCCCATCCCAAAGTGCAGGACCGTTGATCTTGCCCTGAACACAATTGCCGTAAGCGGCCACGAATGAAGCCAACGGATTCAGATGGTCTTCAGCCGATTTTTCGCTCATAGGCATCTTAGAATATCCCTGACATGTAGATGCCGGAGTAGCCTGATGTTGCTGTTCTTCTGGTCTAGTAAACCCTAAGAAAGCCTTACTCTGTGAGTCCTTTGGCTCAGCCGATGACGATGTTTCTCCCGAGAAGAAGGTTGTAGCTGTCTTCATTTCAGCTGCCACTGAAGATTTTGATTTTCCAAAATACATAGCTGGATCTTGAACTTGATCATAATCCGTTTCTGTCTTCAGTAACTCAAAATGATACGCCCTCAGCGTTCCCACAACATTCTCTAGAGTCAGAGTATAGTATTTATCCTCATCATGCTTAATCAAGGCCACATACATAGCCCATTTTTCCGGTAAAGCATCCAGAAGTTTATTATTCTTCTCAGTGTCACTATACTCAATGTCATGACTGTATAACTCCGTTAGCAGATGATAGAAACGTGTGATAGTGTCTTCCAGCTTTTCATCCTTCAATGCTTTGAAGATTGCAAGCTGCTGCTTGAGCATTTCCATACGTTTCCTTCTAACCCTCGGGTTACCCTCACACCGTTTTTCCAATGCCTCCCACAACTCTTTTGCTGTCTTCTGATTACGGAAAGTGTGTAGTATGTCCTGAGGTAACGCCATTCTAATGATAGCGTATGCACGGTTCTCTGATTCAAACAACTTTTTGTCGTCATCCTTCATTTTAGAATAAGGAACAACCTTTTGTCGTCCTTCGACCTCAGCTGTCGGTGGAATGTATCTCTCGTCAATACAAATCCACATGCGCATATCATTAAATCGTGCGAAGTCGGCAAACCGATCCTTCCACCAGTAATAATCTTCAAGTTTCATCAACTTCGGCGGAGTATTTGCTTTTCCGACCTCGTGATCCATCTCCAGAATCCGTTGTAGACTTGTCATTGTTTCAAAGATAATTGAATTTCAACTTAATTAATTTAATTCGAAATTAATTTAAATTAATTCTTTCGAATTTAGGTAAATTCGAATCTAATTAAATTTAAATCTATTTGGGATTAAATTCAAGTTAAGTTCTTAAATCCAATTAAAAACGAAATTAATGACAAATTCGAAGGTCTCTAAAGTCAAAAGTCCACTTAAATTCGAAACCAACTTAAATTCGAAACCCAATTAAACTCGAATGTCCCTATTCGACTTTAGTGCAAAGTCGAAATCCAAAATAAAGTCGAAATGGCCAAATTCGAAACCACTTTAAGGAAACTCGAAAGGAGCGTATTTTGGTCAAACTCGAATCTGAGCAAACCCTAATTTCCCCTTAACAGATTCGAGCGCCGCAAATTCGAAAAACGGCTAATACCTCGAGTTTTTCACGTTTTTCAGATTAAATCAATATTTTTACAAGTAAAAATTTTGATTTTGATCAAAAACGTGAACTACAACAAAGTATTTCCCGGAATTTAATTTGATAAGCTCGAAAATCTCAAAAATATGATAATAACCGTCCAAAAGCGTCAAGAAACCTTGGATGTATCTTTATGAACACGAAGAACACGAAGAAGGTACCCCGTAGGCTCTGATACCACTTGTAAGGTCTTGCAACTACACAGATCTATCTAGACGCGACACACACCAACGAGTGCGGAATCCTCATTAGCGGCTTGACGGATATATCACTCACACGTAACACGGAGACTACCACGGCGTTGTACGATCTACTACGAACGAACCTACGCAATGATTCTCTCCAAACAAACACAATATCAGCTGATAAACTCGAGATCGCCTTTTGCTAATTGCTCACACGAATTCTGCAAAAGTCTGCTAATGATTCGAGTTAATCCCTAATTATAGAGACCCATTCGAGTTTGTCATGGGCCAAACTAGAAACAGGCCCAAGGCCCATTCGAATTTGTCCCCTTGACAAATTCGAATCTGCCTTATTCGAATTTACACCAAATTCGAATCTGCCTTATGTGTAAATTCGAATATGCTCTAAATTCGAATTTCACAAGTCAAACTTCTATTTGAACATATGTTTAACTTATGTTTGAATTAATCTTTGGACTTTATGTTTGAACTTCTTGTAATAATTACATCAAGTTCAAACATACAATCAATAACCATCAAACACATATAAACACATATATCAACCACTAGTTAGTATTCAATACCTTATAATATCACTTACACAAAATGCTAATATACTTTAGACTGCTATCGTCAGACAAGGTGTACCAACAGACTTGTTTGGACCTGTCAGTGTCTCAAGTCTAGGAAGTAGATCGAAGATATACTCTAGTAATGGTTGATGAGTTCTCCAGATTCACATGGGTGATCTTTCTAAAGACCAAAGGAGAGGCTGCGAGAGAGATTATTGGATTTATAAAAAAGATGGAAGTTCTGAACTCTGCCCAAGTCAAGCAGCTTAGAAGTAATCATGGTACTGAATTCAAAAATAGTACTCTTGAGGACTTCAGTGAGTCTCTAAAAACTTTTAAGCTCTAGGGACTTCACAACAAAATGGAGTTGCTGAAAGGAGGAAAAAAAACCCTCATTGAAGCAGCTAGAACCATGCTGTGTGCATCAGATTTGCCTTCATCATTTTGGGTTGAAGTTGTCGATACTGCCTGTTTCACTCAAAACAGGTTCTTAGTGGTGAAAAGGTTCAATAAGACTCCTTATGAATTAATCATAGGGAGAAAGCCAAATATAAGCTATTTCCATGTGTTTGGATGTCCCTGCTTCATCCTGAATCAAAGGGACCAGCTGGCCAAATTTAAACTCAAAGTTGATGAAGGTGTGTTTGTTAGATACTCAGCTGTGTCTAAAGCCTATAGAGTATACAACTTTAAAAGAAAGTTGATAGATGAATCTATAAATGTCACCTTTGAAGAGTCCAAGAATGCTTCTCCCAAAGCTATTCCTGAATCAGTTTCAGGAGAGTTCAACTTTGATGATTTTATGCATTCTAATGCTGAGGAAAAGGACTCAAAAGCTTCAACATCACCCAGAGTGGAACCTGTTAACCACAATGGACATGATGATGATTATATTGGTACACCCTGTGTGAATAAGTGTACTGATATAGTAAATGTACCATGTCCAGAACCAATCAATGCTGATTTTCCTGGATCCTCTGCTGATGTGTTCAACAATAATGATTCATTTGCAACGAGTGAACAGGCCCAAGATATCAATCTGTCTGAAAATCTTGAGAGCTGCTCTACAAGACCTGGTGAGAATGAAACTGATACTGGAGAATCTTCATTCCAACATGATCCTAAGTGGATCAGGTGTAACAGCCTGTAATTTATAAAATATAAATTATAGCAACAAACTTTGGATATTAAAGTAATTTGCCTAATTATGTGAAATTATGTGAAGTTATGGGAAATATGTGCATTTTATGTAATTAATTATAATAAGTTATAACTAATTATGGAAACTTGCTTAAATTAGCTAAGATAATTTAAACAACTAATAATTTAAATTAGCTAAGATAATTTAAACAATTAATTATAACAAGTTATAATTAAAAATAGACTAACAATAATTAAATTAGTCTAAAAATACAAGTACCAGCAAAAATAAATACCTCCTTGCTATTTCTTGCATTTAAAATGCAAAATAAGGACAAAGTCAAATTTTTCATTCAACTCATTCTCCAAAGTCAAATTTTTCTTGCATTTAAAATTCTTCATTCAACTCATTCTCCAAAGTCAAATTTTTTGCAAGTGAGAGCTTCTCTCTCTAAAACTCTCTTAAAATCCCACCTTCTCTCTAAGATTTCTCCCAATCTACTTGGCCAAATATTGAGTTCTTTATGTCATTGGAAAGCTACTAAGGAGTACTACAAGATTCTACAATTGCATGTTGATTTTGGTTCAGATCTGAGGTAAGAACACCCAAAAAACTATTCGTTTTTCCCGAAAATTAAGCAAAAATCGGAATTTTGATTTCAAAAATATTTGAGGCTGTTTTTGCATGACTTTAGGACTCGATTTTACTTGGAAATCATCTTCAAGTGTTCAAATACCTGGACCAAGGTTAGTTTGATGTTTTCCCTTCTTTTTCTTCGTTTTAAACCTCAAAACGCAGCTATTTCGCTGATGTTGCTGTCGAACAGAAAATAGAAAAAAGGGGGCTGTTTTGGGTGTTTAAATGAGCAGAAAATGCATTAGAATTAGACCCAGTCTGATGTTAGACATGTCCCTTAATGTTCTTGTGAGTTTTGATCCGTAAACGATGGCTTAAAGGCTGAAATATTGGAAAAAAAGTTGAAGACAGCAGCAGCCCTCGGCTAAGCTGCTGTCCGAAATTTAAAAGGGTTAAAACCCGATTTTTTTGTTGCTATGTGGCTTAGAATTGACCCAAATTTGCTTGGATATGTATTGTGTGTGAAATAGATTTGTTTTGGGACCAAATTAATGGAATTATCAGTTTTTAAAAGTTTTGAAATGGTCCTTAATACTCTCGGTTTTGGACAGCCTTTTAAGGCTTTTAAATTTGAATTTTTGCACTTAATTGTTGTTAATCTGATTGATAAATGGTTGGATAGGTAAAAGGGACTTGTGTACATGTTTTGTTTTGCCATTGGACTTGATTTTGAACCTTAAAAAGACTTGGACAGAAGGAATAGAAACGAGGCTTGAACAAGTTCGTGAGGCATGTATAAGCTCATGAGGTATGATTGGAACTTACAAATGATCAAAACATAAATTTGATGTATTTTGACTTGATAAACTCGAATATATGTAATTGACCTGTAGTTCCAACTATTGGGACTAATGGACCCGATTAATGCTATTTAATGGCCTAAAAATGCACCACTTGATCCATTGTCCTTGGGACTTATCTTTAAACAGGAAAAACACTTGTAATTTTGTTGTCAACCCTTAGAAACTGAAATGACTTGCATGACCTTGTTGTAACTGAAAATGACCATGAATAGACGGTAATTGGGCTTGATTAGCCTATAAAAGGACAACCATGACTTAACGACCTAGTTATGACGTGAAACTTGATATGTGCCCTAAGGACACCAAATGCCTCATGTTTGGCCTTGGTTGTCCCTAAGTATCCTGCCTTGGTTAAGAGTTGGTGTGACACCCTTGCCACAATAACCACCATTAGAATACACCCAGGATTAATCACCAAACACATGATTACATAATGATCTGAAAGCTAAATATAATTGCGGAAGCATAAAAGTACATAATAAAAGTAATACAAATGTTTTAAACACCCTACGGTGCTACAAGGTTTCAAATCTAAGTCTACATACTCAAAAGTTATTACAACCTCCCAAATGTATTACAACAATAATCCCATAGATCCGTTACCAAAATAAGTAGTAGATATCTTCAAATACTTCAACTATTGACCTAGCTAGAAGGTTCATCAGCGGATTTCCCTTTTCCTGTAAATATTAAACAACTGAGGGCTAAGCGATGCTTAGTGAATACACAGATTTACACATTTTATAAATCATTATGAAGCCCACAAGAGTAACACCGGCGACGCACGTCGTGCACTGTCCACGTACACAAAGTACGACACATGAGCCGTCGCTCCTACGAGCCCATAGCTCGGCATTTAAACCAACCATCTGAGACAGACATAACATCGGGGATGACTTACTGCCTACCAGAACCTCGGAGGGATCAGCTCCGGGTCATATAGCGCAGTAACATCGGAATAACAGATGCGACCCGCCGGTCCATCGAAAGATACACAACAAAGAAACGGACATGCAACAAGCAACAATGTGCATCTAAATCTACGCAAGTTAGTAGAATTCCAAACGAAAGTGAAACAACATGTCTCAACAGGCAATAGCTAATATAAAGCAGATATAAACATGCGAAATCATATGTACTCACAGTGGGTGCGTTAATTAACTTCAATTTAATTTTATTTCTCCTCGGGATTTCAACCGGATCACAAAGTACCCCACTGTGGGTTAAACAACACCACAAGGGACCTGTCACATTCCATAAGTAAAACATATTATACATATGTTCGGTAACAATTTTCATCATGATTTTTACAATATTAAAGTGCTACAACAATCGGAACCGTCATCCGAAACTCATATCTAAATCCTCTTATTTGATGGTTTTATTATTTCCAATTAACCCTTCATTATATACCATCAATCTCTTATTTAATAATAAGTCTCAACAAGTTTCTCCAATTATTGTGTGAATCCTTCGGAATTGTTATTCGAATGATTATTCTTTAACCTTAAATTTCTGGGATTATCAAAATGTCCAGAATTTATCTTAATATATCTGAATTAAAGAATGTCCGACCGGTTCCATTTTAATTTCAACAATCAAACCCAATCCTATATGATTATATATATACACACACACACACACACACATTTATATATATATATACACACACACATTTATATATATATATATATATATATATATATATATATATATACATATATATATATATATATATATATATATAATAATAATAAAAATAATAATAATAATACTAATATTTTAATGTTTCTGGAAAAGAAGGGAGTACCGAAAAGGTTTCGGTACCACCTTTTTCATGGTCTCGGTATTATGGTCTCTGTATACATAAAAGTTTCAGTAGTGTGGGTTTCAGTACTACATAAGTTTCGGTATTTGTGTGGGAGTTTCGATACATTACCGAAATCATATTGGTTTCGGTATATACATATGGTCTCGGTACATATGTGGGCTTCGATAGGGGGTAGGGTTTCAGTATAAAGGTTTCGGTGCTTTCCTTCATTACCGAACCCTCCTTGATTTCGGTATATATGAAGTCTCGGTATCCTCACACACACATATATATAGTTTCGATAGATAGGGGGGGGGGGGGTTTCGGTAGGGGCAATACCGAAACCATCAAGGTTTCGGTACCCATTTATGTTGTCTCGGTACTATGCAAAAAGTCACATAACACTTACTGTAAATTTCCAAAAATCATATTTATAACTTGAATTACAACCCCAAATTTTGTACACAACTTCTATAACACTTGATTTATTCAAACCCATCAAAATATTTGACATGCAGCAACATTTGAATCCTCAATCTATGATTCGGTTTTAAATAGATACGGAACCGAAAACCTCAATTTTGAAGAGTTTTAAGATATATTAACCTCAAATTGTTTGTTGCAATGTTTATAGTTCCTTCAAAACAACTTGAATCCCGATTTTCAGACTTCAATTTGATGTTTTCGTTGTTCTTGATTTGAAGAGTTGAGAGAACCGTGAGTTTTCTTTTAGAGAGAGAAAGTAGAGAGAAGTTGTCTTTCCTTCAAATGAAAGACTTTGTGTCTTTTTATTTCTAATTTCAACTTGTGGCACATTTAGCCCCTCTACTTTTCTGATTCCTTTAATAACTGATTTTATAAAATAAAGAATTCTATCTTTATTTTATTATTATCCTTAACATTTATTAATAATTATTTTTAATTAATAAACTGAAATTCTTAATTTCCGAATAATGCAACCAACTTTATAACTAATTCAAATTTCAACTCAACTTAATTACATTAAATTTAAATTTCAAACTTATAAACTTCAATTATAACAATTAAATTCTTAGGATGAGCTCCACTACGCTTAAACTTCGTCCTCGAAGTTAATTAGCCTCAAACAAATGTGGATATTTCTTCATCATTTCTGACTTGGTTTCTCACGTATGATTCGCTCCTTTATGATGCTTCCAACGTACAAGCACCATTTCAATTTCTTTGCTTCGTAATTTCTTCACTTTAGTATCCAAGACACATTCTGGCTCTTCCACATATTGGAGCCTTTCGTCGATCTGTAGGTCAGTGTGTTCAGCCCAATCCTCATTACCAGTAGTGAATGACTTTCGGAGATTTCCAACATGGAACACCGGATGTATGCCTGACATTTCTTCAGGCAACTCCAAACGATAAGATTGGTTTCCTACTTTCTCTTTTATCCTGAATGGTCCAACGAACCTTGGAGCTAATTTTTCTCTTTTCACGAAACGTGTAACACCTCTCATAGGTGATACCTTCAGTTAAACCCAATCATTCACATCAAAACTGATCGGTTTCTGCCTCATATCGTGATAGCTTTTCTGTCGATCCTGGGCCGCCTTCATATTCTGTCTTACCAGCTGTATCTTCTCATTCGTTTCCTGAAGCAATGCCGGCCCAACAATCGGTGTTTCTCCGATTTCTCTCCAACAGGTAGGAGTCCTACACATTTTCCCATATAATGCCTCAAACGGCGCTTTCCTGATCGTCGCGTGGTAACTGTTATTGTATGAGATATCTATTAATGGCAAATGAATGTCCCAATTGCCACCAAGATCCAGGATACACGACCGCATCATATCTTCAAGTGTTACGATGGTCCTTTCACTTTGGCCATTAGTTTGCGGACGGTAGGCTGTGCTCATCGCGATCCTTGTACCCAATCCTTCTTGTAATGCTGACCAGAAATTTGAAGTAAATCGGATATCCCGATCCGATACAATGGACTTTGGCACTCCATGTCTAGCAGTAATGTTAGAATACATTTTAGTTGATGGAAGTCAAAGTGTAGGGTTTATTTTGTAAATAGTTAATAGTTGTGTGAATGTGTATAAATAGAAAGTTTGACTTTCAAAATAGATAGATCTGACAATTACTTTTGGAAGCATAAAATTCAGGAAGATTACGGTTACTGACATTGAAGCTTCATTTTCATCATTTTGTAATCAACGATCTGGAAATACAATCATTCGGTTAGTTTTGATTACTGTTGTTGTTCTTGATATTAAATTGTTGTCTGATTGATATGAAACTATAAATCAAAATTGGTATTAGAGATTTAGGGGTGAAATTTGATTCTGAAATTGATTTTTTTTTCGAACTGTTCTTGAGTATTTCTTCGAAAACCCTAAAATCACCAAGGGTTTTTTAATCTGTTGATCAAACACTGTGAAATTTAGATCGAAGTAAGAGGATCAGTAGGTGATTAAATTGATTATAAACTTGAGTTGATTCAGAAAACACAGCAAAAGATCTAGAGGTTTTTGTGAAATTTCGAAAAACACGAAGTCTTTCACTGTTCTATTGAAAAAGTCAGGTATAGATCTATATTTGGACAAAAGTGTTTTACAAAAAGTGTTTGTAATCAAAATCCTCACCTTAGATTTCAATTTGAGTGAAAATAGCCAAATTTTTCGAATTAATTTGAAATTCAGACTTGAAAAATCTGAAAAATTAAGAAACTCGAAATACACATAGAGTATGTGCAATTCGAGTTGAATACATTTGTAAATCGAGTTGACAACAAGTGTCAATCGAGTTGACAACAGTGTCAATCGAGTTGACAACAAGTGTCAATCGAGTTGGACTTAATTTGATTCGAGTTTACTTGATTAATCAATCGAGTTGGATCTTAGTTGGTTCGAGTTGAATTGATTAATCATTCGAGTTAAATTTTAGTCAATTCAAGTTTAATCTCAATTACATTCGAGTTTAGCAAGTAAATTCAAATTTCATTCGAGTTTATTAAGAATTTGAATTTAATTCGAGTTTTACTAAGGACCAATTCGAGTTTCACATAAGAGTAAATCGAGTTTTACAAAAGTTTTCCAAACTAATTCGATTTTCACTAAGGCTAATTCGAGTTTTATACAAAGCTCATTCGAGTTTTATACAAAGCTCATTCGATTTTTATACAAAACTCATTCGAGTTTTACACAGCCTTATTCGAGTTTCACCAAGTTTCACTCAATTTAATTCGAGTTTTATACAAGCATTATTCGAGATTTGCAACACATCATTCGAGTTTCATCAGTGTTTAATTCAAGTTGATCATTGCTTCTAACAAGTTACTCTGTTGTAGATTTCAGTTGATCATTTGATACTAATCTTTGTTTCAAAGTTTGATCAACTTTCAACTGTTGATCAACAATTTCAATTTCAATCAAAGTTCATCAGATCTTGGACAGTTTTCAAAATATCAGTCAAAATGTCAAAGGACGCTCTAGCAATGGGATCAGAAACCAAACCCCCAATTCTTTACAGGGGAGAATACGTCCAATGGAGGGAGAGGTTTCTAGAATTCATCAGATTTCATGATCTATCAGAAGAGATGCTGAAATCCTTAACAGAAGGACCTGCCACATTCATGGAAACAATCCCTGGAATACCAACCGGTAATCCCCCGATTCCACCAAGGACAGTCGAGGTTACCAACCTGACTGAGGCTCAAAAGAAAAGAAAACCAGGGGATAAAACTGCCAGGAAAGTACTTTTGATCTCCATCCCCAATGATATTTACACATGCCTCACAAACACAAAAGCTGCCAAATCAATATGGGATGAAGTGTGTAAACTGATGAGGGGATCTGACAGAGCTGCAACAGACATAAATGTCAAGTTACTAAACGTTCTGAACCCTGAATGGGAGAAATATGCTATGATTATCCAGCAGACAAAGGAAATCGATAAAATGGATTTTCATATGATATTTGAGAACCTCAACAACTACCAAGAGGTTGTGTTGAGGAAATTATCAGGAAAGAAGAAAGCTGAGAAAGAAACTACTGAGCCATTGGCTCTACTGGCAGAGAAGAAGTTCAAATATAAATTGAAAAAGGAGAAAAGAGCGGTAGTCAGCAGTACATCTTCCGAATCAGAATCCTCCGATTCATATGCAGATTCTGAGATCGAAGAAATGAAAAAGCAGATGGCACTGCTAACAAAAGCTTTTCAAAAGAAGTTCTACAGAAAGCCAACCAACTATAAAATGCACTACAAGACTGGCTCGAGAAAAATTGAGAAGAAAGACAAATATGAAAAATCTGGAGAAAGCAGTGGACGAAAGGCTGACAAATATGAGAAATCAGACAAGTCAGCAAAGAAAGATTCAGAACAGAAATGTTACAACTGTGGAAAACCAGGTCATTATGCCCGGGAATGTAGACTCCCAGTAGTCAAAAACTCAGACTATTATACAAGAAAGGCTATATTTAGCCAAAGAAAAAGAGGCTGGAAAAGCTCTTATGGCGGAGGATGACCACTGGCTGCAGTTATCTGAAGATGAAGATATTCTGGATGAGGATGCTCATATTTGCCTGAAATAAGAGGTTCTCAATGAGTCAGAATTGAGTGAATCAGCCATGATAGCTGAGGATGAAGTATGGGTTGGTTTAACTGATGAAGAGGATGAAGAAATACTGTAAGGTCTACGACTGCAAGATCTATCTAGACGCGGATCCGTGAACGAGTGCGGAATCCTCGTTGACGGTTAGACGGACAACTCTCAACCAACGGAACATGGAGACTATTAGACGCTGAACGAACGACACACGAACGATCCTACGAACTAATTCTCTCCGAAACGGCACTCACCTAGCTGATAAACTCGAGATCGCCTCTTGCTTAATTCCTCACGAATTCTGCAAAAAGTCCTCTAATTATTCGAGTCTATCCCTAATTATAGACCCTGATTCGAGTCTGTTGTGGGCCAAGCTCGAATCTGGCCCAAGGCCCATTCGAGTCTGTCCATATTGACAGTCTCGAATCTAGCCCATTCGAATCTAAGGTCTCATTCGAATCTATCTCAGATTCGAATGTATTCCCTTAAGTAATTCGAATCTACCCAAAAACACTTAAACTCTTAAGTGATGAAACTTATGTTTTACTTATGCTTGAGTTAATCTTTGACCTTTATGTTTGAACTTCTTGTAATATGTTACATCAAGTTCAAACACACAATCAATAACAGACAAACACATATAAACATATATATCAAAACACTTGTTAATACTCAGAATATTACTTAAACCATAATGCAGATCGATTAGACTGCTATCGTCACACAGGGTGTACCAACAGACTCCCCCTTGACGATAGCTTCTAATTATTTACATTACATCAAATTTAAGTACTAGAGCTATATATACTACTACCAGCATATAATCCAGCATCTATACAAACTTTAACTACCTTTTGGAACTTCCTGGCTTCAGATCTCCATGGTTCAGTAAAGAAGATAGGCTGATCATGAAGCTTCTTCAGGTCGTCCTTTGATAGGTTTATCAAATGCAGTGGATCATATACCTTCAAAATGACCTGCTCGTCTTGATCCTCCATGATGGCTTCAGCAGTGTCAATCTCGAGGTACCACCATTTCATGTTGCTCAAAACGTTCTGTGGCATTGATTTCATTGGAACTTTCTTTAGACACCTCACAGGTTTGTATTCCATCCTGGCCCATGGCCTACCTGTATGAGGATCTATTCTCGACTGATCCTCGACCCTCTTTCCGGTCCTTGGCTTTAGTCGCTCGAACTTTCCTGATCTTCCTTCTTTCCTTATGATTCTAGCCACGACTTCAGCGTACTGGTCTTCACCTATATTAATTAACTCTTTCCATGCAAGCTCCTTTACTTCAATCTTGGGCAATGAGTTAAATGCTTTTAGTGTTCGCCTCAAGTATTGTAGTCCATCTCTTCTTTTCAAGATAAATAGCTGCAGTTCTTTGTCAAAGAACCAGCTTATAATGCCTCCTGAGAAGTTTCCAGCACCTGGAACTCTCATTTTCTTCTTCATCTTCAAACGATCTTTCTTTTCCTCTTTCTTGAACCAAAGATTTATCAAGTCAGTTCTAGATGGCTCCTTCTCGGCCTCTTCAAGTTCTTTGTCCTCGACCGAGGCTATCTTGATATAGTCAATGTCAATCACATTATGATTTTGTCCTTCATATAGCTCCGTGACAGGTTGTGAATCGACAATAACCTCATTGACTTGATCGTCTTCATCATCCAAAACTTCATCGTCTGATTTCCAGTCCACAACCTCCTCTGGAATAAATTCTCCTTCTTCTAACTCTTCTTCTTCATCGTCAAAATCCATAAGCTCTTCCTCTATGTCCTTCAGTGCATCAATCATGTCACTGTCCAGAACCCTCGAGGAACCTGCTTCTTTTCCAGAACCTCCTACTTCTCCTTCTGTAGTTGGCTCCTCCTGAATTTGTGTAACTTGAGCTGCAGGAAAATCTACAGACTCAATCTCTTTATTCGCACCGGGATCATCGCCTTCATTATCATCTCTTCTCTGCACCTCCTGATCTCGGCACGATGTCTCCCCCTGAGCCTGTAAAATTTTCATTAACTGCTCAATTAGGGAGCGCATCGACCTTATCTCAGCTGCCTGATCGCAAACAAAAGTTTTCATTTCTACGTTCTCTTCCTGGACTTGCTCCACAATCTTCTTCAAATCGGCATTTTCTTTATCAAGATTTGCATTATGAGTCTGAATTTCTCCGATCGCCTTTGTTAGGCTTAAGATTTGGACATTCTGGAAGTCAACGCGAGCTTTAAGCTGCAGAAACCTTTGGTTGTCAGAGTATGTGGTCGAGATAGATGGAATGGACTGTATAGGAGTAGGAATGAACGGTGATGGTATATACGGTTCATCTTGAGGTGGTGGTGGTGGTGGTGGTGGTGGACTGGTGGTTTGAGGTTCTTGATGTTGTGGGATTTCTGGTTGATCTTCAGGAGCTGAAGATGATCCTTGCATGAACCTGTGACGTTTGGCCCGTTGCCTTGTCACTAGTTGAGGAACTTCCTCTTCTTCAAAACCAGACTCCTCCAATTCCCTGTTTACGCGCCTCCTCGAACCACTCTCATTTATAATCAATCTCGAACCATAAGTTCCAATTTGAATATCAGGAACTGCAGCTGTTGGAACTTCTGCGGATTCTGAGTCGGATTCCGAAGATGTTAATCCGTCATCTGCCCCTTCTGGCTCGTATTCCTCCACATCTCTAAATATATCATCTTCATCTGCTGGTGGACTAAGCAGCTCACCAACCAATGCTGCTGCAACATCTTCATTGGCATGAGGCCCTGCCTCCCAAATTTCATTAAGCGTCTGGTTTAGCTGTTCAGCTTCTCTCGCAACATTTGAGGGCCCAGCTTCTTGAATATTTGAGGGCCCGGCTTCTGTAACTTCTGGTTGCTGGCTTGTCGAAGGCCTGGTTGCCGGAATTTGACTCGCTGCTGGTCTTTGTCGGCGTCTTGGATCACGTGGCCGAGCACGAGGCTGTTGTTGCTGTTGACGTTGTTGCTGTTGTTGTTGTTGTGGAAACTCAACGACCCCTGCCCAGTTGGCATCTTCCGGGGCTTGAAAATCCCTATCCACAATAGCTCCGAACAATGGACGAGCAACAGGAACAGCCAATCTTCCTCGGTGTGAGGAACAATCAGCGAAAATCCGTTTGTCCATAATGTTAACACTCAGAGAATCATTTGACGGCGGCAAGTCTGGCAAGAAATGCCTTATCAGCATCATAATGAACCTTGGGTACAACAAGAATCGTTCCCTTTCTGGAGCCGTAATTTGATGAACGAACTCTGAGAAGAACATCTGCGAAAAGCTGAACTTCCGATTATATACCAATGCAATAACTCCAGATTGGATCTTTGACACTATGTAATCAAAGCCAGCTTTCTTCGGCGCAAAACAGACCATGAATACGTGCACCAAGAATCTCCATTGCCCAATCAGGCCACTCTTCATGTATGACGACTTTGTCACATCTAAACTATAGCCCATTCTCAGAAAAGCAGTCTGCCTAATACTTAATGGGAAGTCAATAGGCCCGTCCTCCTGTTCCTGAGAACCCAACTGTAGCACTTGGCGCAACATATCTGCTGAGAAGACTAGAGGCTGGCCAGCGATTCTGGTTCTGATAACTGTCGGGGTGACAGTACAGTCCACCTATAAATGATCATAAAACTGGCGTACATACGAAATTACAATTGGAATGTTATGATACAAAGCATAGCTAATCCTAGACTCAGCTAGGAAGTCCAAAACTTCGCGAAAACCCTGCGCCTCAGGGATATTATTATCTGGATTAAGGACCATATTATGCTTCGGGACAAAAGCGCGAACTGCCATATCTGCACAATAAATAAAACTGTTAGACTCATTAAAAATCAATAAACTTGTTTAAATTCAAAATTTGTTTTATTTTGTACTTGATTAAATACAAAATCTAACACAATTAAATTTCCACAAGTTTAATAAAATTTAAATTAAACAAAGTAAATAAAGTACAGATTCGAAAGTAACAGATTCGAAGTGTCCATATTCGAGTGTAATGGACAGATTCGAAGAGTCTCTTTTCGAGTCTAATGGACAGATTCGAATATCATGGTCATCTCGAATCTAATGACAGATTCGAGAAACCCATGAACAGATTCGAAGGTCCTGGAACAGACTCGAAGCCCCGACGGTTGATTTTTCAACAAAAACCCAAGATTTTAACCATTTTGAACTTGGTAAATCACATACATTCGTTCAACTAGGTTCCAATCATTGATTTATGCTTTTAATTTGATCTTTTATATGTCCAATCTTGGTAATTTAGCAAAAACCCTATTTCGACCTATAAAACTTTAAATTTTGACGATTTGGTCTAAAATTGTGCATAAAACTACACAAATCTTGTACAATCCGGTTGATTATACCTAGATGTATCTGTAGAATCGAAACACCAAGTAAGAGACTCGACAAAATGTCGTTTAGAAGGATTACGATAGACTCGAGAACAGATTCGAAATCGCCAATATAGAGTCGATAGTATAGATTCGAAAACAGATGGAGTTAATGACCTTTACTGTTAACCTATTTATACCAACAACCCTCGAGTCTAAGCACAGATTCGAATCTACTGACAGATTCGAAGTCTTACTGCTTCGAGTCTGTCTTAGATTCGAAACCACCAATACTTAGAAAAATTTTCGAAAATTTTGAAATAAATTCAACTTTTCCAACTTTTTCTACGGTATCGTTTAACC
Organism: Centrapalus pauciflorus; assembly: GCA_020465985.1. Taxonomy (NCBI): domain Eukaryota; kingdom Viridiplantae; phylum Streptophyta; class Magnoliopsida; order Asterales; family Asteraceae; genus Centrapalus; species Centrapalus pauciflorus. The sequence goes on from JAANYP010008060.1 coordinate 108,697, forward strand.
AGATAAACTATGCCAACTCTTTTACCCTAAGCAACAGATATTTCACGCAATGTTTATTTTATTCAACTTTGAATGCACCCTCAGTAACTTTTGACCTTTTACCTAAGTAAAAATTAAACTAAACTAAAATAAAATAAAATAAACTAAGGTAAAAATAAAATAAAATAAAATAAAGTAAAATAAAATTTTGACCAAAAAATTAATCTAGACTTAAGAAAAATTTACAATCTAAGCTAAATACTTAACAACATATTTTTGATGAGTATAGTCTAAGAAAGGTTCAATCAGATAGCGATGTCTGATACTAACTTTCAGTACTTAAACTTTCACACCTAGGAATTTTTGATTCCTTTGATTGTTTGTTGTGACATACCTATTTAGCCAATTGTTGGTATTTTACCCTGTTAAATATTCTACATTTCGGAATATCCCTTGGCCTTTTTATTTATCAGGAAATTATCTTACGTGACTCAGACATAGACATACTTTTATGATCAAGGCACACAGACAAAGATTCTAACTTGTTGGTATTTGCAAACTTTCTTTAAAAGACAAACATCGGACACAGGTCTGTATTTTCATACAACAAATGTCCTAGTTCGACTTAAGGTTTATTTTTAAAGTTAGCAGATAGCGGTGACAGGTCTGTACTGACGTACAACAAAGCGACACGTCTGCTAACCCGAATCTAAACAGAGACAACAGGTCTGTACTTACGTACAACAGAGTTGCATGTTTTCGACTCTCAGTTTTACATGATATTTCTATTCTTTCCATTTTCAGATGTATTTGATGTTGCCATACATCCCCAGAAAGTTTGCATACCTCATTTAGACTCAATGTTTGTATGTCTTGTACATAAAAATTAAGACCGATTGGTCATATATCTAAGTTAGTGACACGCTTGACTATTTCTAGAATATTTTATTAGCCTTGAGATTCCCTATATGTATCATGCCTACCAACACATCAAACTAAATAAAGTATAACACTTAGGATTTAGTTGCATTATGTGTGAAAGCCTAAATACTTAGAGTCTGTAACGACGGTGCTAATTTTCGTCACTTTGAACCTATGTATCTAAGACTTAACTCCTTTTCTGATATTCTCCTTTTTTTTTGTATTTTTGTAATTTTCTCTCTTTTTTCTTTTGTTTTTCATAAGAAAAAGCAGTAAAATAAGCTAACCTACTAACTTACTAAAAATAGAAACTTACTAAAATTAGCAGACTACTGTAAAGAAAGAAATACTACGACTCTAAAAGAAAATAAACTTACTACTACTAAGGTCAAATTACTCTGGGTTGCGCATTCCATTCAGTTGAATTAAATACTCAAACCGTGACTTATCAAACGCTTTGGTAAATAAATCTGCATTATTATCTTCTGTTGCCACCTTTACCAGTTTGATTAAGTTCTTTTCAGCACAATCACGAATAAAATGATGCCTTATGTCTATGTGCTTTGTTTTACTGTATTTAACTGGATTATTAGTTATAGCAATTGTAGATTGATTGTCTATCCTAATAGGAGTTTGAGTGTAAGCCAAACCGTAATCCCGCAATTGTTGTTGTATCCACAGAACCTGTGAGCAGCAACATACTCGGCCTCGCACGTTGAAATGTCTACCGATGTTTGTTTCTTACATTGCCAGGATACCAATCTCCCTCCTAGGAACTGACAACCTCCAGTTGTAGATTTGCGCGTCAAGCTGCATCCTCCGTAGTCAGAATCCGTGAATGCTTCCAACTCTAGATCTCCCTCCGCGTGATACCAAAGTCCCAGCTTCGGTTTCGACTTGAGGTATCGTAGAATTCGCTTCACAGCTTTCATATGCATCTCCTTCGGATTCGCTTGAAACCTAGCACAAATACACACAGCAAACATTATGTCAGGTCTTGAAGCGGTTAAATACATAAGTGACCCAATCATGGCCCGATATAAAGTCAGATCCACATTGGTATCACTTTCAGTACCCGGCCCGAGATTGTGATTCACTTGAATCGGTGTGCTGAAGTGGGCAGTCAACTTAGTTCCCTCCATCCCAAACCGTTCTAATATGTCATAGACATACTTAGTTTGATGGATAAACATCCCTTCCTTCTATTGGTCAACTTGTAACCCTAAAAAGAAATTCAACTCCCCCATAGCACTCATCTCGAACTTAGACTTCATCACCTTTTCGAAATCTTTGCACATCTGTTCGTCTGATGATCCAAAAATGATATCATCGACGTACACTTGTACTAAGATAAAGTGTTCTCCCTTCCTCTTCACAAATAGAGTACTATCTATCCTACCCCTTTCAAAACCGTTTTCTAAAAGATGGTTGGATAAAGTCTCATACCACGCCCTAGGTGCCTGATGTAATCTATAAAGAGCCTTATCTAAGCGATATACTCTATCAGGATATTTTGGATCTGTAAATCCGGGCGGTTGTTCTACATACACCAACTCCTTCACTTTCCCATACAGGAAAGCACTCTTAACATCCATTTGATATACCTTAAAGCCTTTGAAGGAGGCAAACGCTAGAAACAACCTAATGGCTTCCAGCCTTGCTACTGGTGCAAAAACTTCGTTGTAATCGATTCCCTCCTCTTGGTTGAAACCCTTTACAACTAATATCGCCTTGTTGCGCGTGACTATACCCCGATCGTCTATCTTGCACTTAAAAACCCATTTGGTTCCTATTGCAATCTCCCCTCGAGGTAACGGAACTAACTCCCACACTTCTAGTTTCCTAAATTGTGAAAGTTCTTCCTGCATCGCTTCAACCCAGGAGTTATCCTTAAGTGCCATTTGCACATTCTTAGGCTCTACTTGCGATATGAAACATGAATAAAGACATGTGTGATATGCCTCGGAGTCGTTTATCATCGACAACAACACGGTGTTGTTATTTACACTACTCCGAGTCCTCACACCCTCGTTAGGATTTCCTATGATGCTTTCTATTGGATGGTTCTTGTTAATCCTAGAGGACTCTATTTCATCAACCCTTAGATTATCTCCTAAGTTGGATCCTATTTCACCTAAAGGGGGAACAGGCTCAGCTTCTACATTTTCCTCCTCACGGACGTTTTCCTCAGAGTTAGAACTTGAAGCTTGAGTCTGATTCTCATTGTTAGGTGCCTCTTGATCAGCAACTTCTGGAGATCCATCTACAGTCGCAGTAGGCTCGGACGTAGATTCGAACGTGGTCCTTGGAAAGATTTGGCCATCGTCGTTCAAATGCAACGTCGCCATGTCCTTCTCGATTGTACCTGCATTATCATCCAGAGGAATGTTAAAAGACTCAAATAACTTATCATAGTCAAATATCCATTCCGGACCAGCTTGGGTTTCATGTGTATAACTTGTGACTTCAATGTTATACACAATCTCCACAGTACCAGTTGTTTTGTTAAACACCCGTTTGTTTGGTGAGTTTGGCACATAACCTAGGAAGTATCCTTCGTCAGCCTTTTCACCAAACTTCGGTTGATGTTTTGTTCTTAAAAGTGTGCATGGTACTCCAAACGGTTCGAATCCAGTTAAGTTAGGTGGCCGTTTAATCAAAATTTCATAGCATGTTTTGTTCAATGATTTGACTGTAAGGACTCGGTTAAAAATGTGGCACGCGGTATTCACTGCCTCCCCCCAAAACATGGTAGGAAGCTTTGAATCCGAAAGCATAGTCCTTGCAGCCTCAATCAAAGTTCTATTTTTACGTTCGGCCACCCCATTCTGTTGAGGTTCATATGGTGCACTGAATTGATGCACTATGCCCTTTGATAGGCAATATACACCAATTACAGTGTTTTTGAATTCAGTTCCATTATCACTACGAATATATTTAACCCTAGTTCCGTATGAGTTCTCCACTTGGTCCAAGAACCCGATGAGCCTTGCAGCCGTCTCGTCCTTCGTACCTAAAAAGAAAACCCAAGAAAAACGTGAGTAATCGTCGGTGATAACTAAGCAGTACCAACTACCTCCAATACTCCTTTTGTTGATTGGGCCGAAAAGGTCCATGTGCAACAGATCGAATGTTGAGGCTATGGAATTCTGCTTCTTGGACTTGTGTGTCTTCTTGTGCTGTTTGCCCTTCATGCAAGGTAGACACTTATCCTCGAACTGAAAACTTTTCATGGGCACACCCTGCACCAGTCCATGCTTCGTTATGTAATTCATCTTTCTCAGGTGCAGGTGAGCCATGCGTCTGTGCCACAGTACGGATTCCGTCTCCGAAGCTTTGGATAGTAGACAGATTGGCCCCATCGAAGTCTCTGGCTTGTTCATATCCAGCATGTACAAGTCGTTCTTCCTTGGCGCCCGCATCAATAACCATTCTTCAGGAATTTTGAATCCAGGCTTTAGCACTAACGCCTCAGTGTCAGTAAATAACACCGAGTTCTTCTTATCACAGATTTGAGAGACACTAATGAGATTATGAACCCGTTTATCAACGTGATAAACTTGATCCAAAGTAATCGTCCCATTAGTGACTTCTCCAGTTCCAGTGATATTTCCACCCTTGTTACCCGCGAATGATACGAATCCCCTATTACCTCCCTTGAAGTCTGTGAGTAGACTTCTTTCCCCCGTCATATGCCTGGAGCAACCACTGTCGACGAACCACTTGTTGTTTGGACCGGTAGTTATCTCCTTTGAGTTATCAGATTCCACGTTGGCCATCTGAGCAGCAAACTCCAGCACTGTCTGACCATTCGCCTTTTCAACCCACATCGGACTGTTTTCCCTTGTGGTCTGCTCGTCTTTTTCACAACCATTCTCCGTAACTTCAGCCATGAAAGCTCTAGCATTTGACTCAGGATGTGAACTCCAGTCATAGGTACCATCTAGCTGTCTGTCAGAAGTGACATTGGATAGTAGACCCGCTAGATTGGCTTGACCAGAAGAGGAACTCGGAAGGTATCTTTGTTGGGACTGATTTTGGTACTGTCCTTGATGCTGACTCTGTCCTTGGTATGTCTCTACCTTCGGTCTTTGACACTCCCTGGCGAAGTGTCCCAATCCCTGACAGTTGTAGCATTTGACCTTAGACTTATCAAATCCTATCCCTTTGTTGTTCATTTGCAGATTCCTCCCAGTTCGCTTGATGAATCTTTTTACCCTCTGGGTCACCATGGCCAGTTGCCACTTAAGATCCATTTCCTCTAAGTCATCAGGGTCGACCTGATCGTAATCTTCATCCCATAGAGCTGGGTCATTGATTTTCCCTTGAACACAATTTCCGTATGCGGCCACAAAAGAAGCAAGTAGATTCAGATGCTCTTCCGCTGACTTTGCGCTCATGGGCATCTTCGAATAGCTCTGACTTGACGAAGCCTGTTGGACTTGAGGTTGCGGTTCTTCCGATCGTCCTAATCCTAAGAACGCGCGATTCAATGAGTCTTCAGACTCTGCTGGCGATGACGTTTCTCCGGTGAAAAACGCTGTAGCACTCTTCTGTTCAGCTGTCACTGATGATTTAGATGTCTTTCCAAAATACATTGCCGGATTCTGGACTTGCTCGTAATCAGTCTCAGCCTTAATCATCTCAAAGTGATATGCCCTCAACGTTCCCACAATGTCATCAAGTGATTGAGTATAGTATTTGTCCTCATTCAGCTTAATCATTGCCACGTACATAGCCCATTTGGCTGGTAGGGCATCAAGAAGCTTGTTGTTCTTGTCAGTGTCCGAATACTCAATTCCATGACTTTCAAGTTCCGTTATCAGATGATAGAACCTTGTGATAATATCATCCAACTGTTCATCCTTAATTGCCTTGAAAATCGCGAACTGTTGCTGTAACAGCTCTGTACGCTTTCTCCTAACCCGAGGATTTCCCTCACACCTCTTCTCAAGCGACTCCCAAAGGTCTTTTGATGTCCTCTGAGTCCGGAATGTGTGTAGAATATCTTGCGGTAACGCCATTCGGATTAAAGAAAAAGCTTTGTTTTCAGCTTCAAAAAGTTTCTTGTCATCTTCTTTCATCATCTGATATGACAAGACCTTTTGACGGCCTTCAACTTCAGATACTGGCGGAATGTACCCTTCATCTATGCACACCCACATGCGCATATCATTGAATCGTACAAAATCTGTAAATTGATCCTTCCACCAGTAATAGTCCTCAACTTTCATCAACTTAGGTGGTGCATTTGCCTTCCCAACTTCGTGATCCATCTCAAGGAATTTCTGAAGATTTGACATCTTTTCTGAAACAAATTGAATTTGAACTTAATTAAGTAAATTCGAAACTGATTTAGACTAACTTATTCGAATCTAGGTAGATTCGAAACTAATTAAGATTAAATCTTTTGTGATTAAATTCGATTAAGTCTTAAAATTCAATTAGATTCGAAATTATGTCAGATTCGAACAAATCCTTAGAATCGATGGTCCTTAGAGTCGAAGGGCAGCAGACTCGAATTTCAGCAGATTCGAAACACAGATTCGAAAAAAAAAATACTAGACTCGAAACAAACTCGAAACTAATCTAGACTCGAGATCCTATTCGAATGAAGCAACAGATTCGAAACAAGATAGATTCGAAATTCTCTGAAATTGACTCGAAAGGAGCGTATTTAGGTTAGACTCGAGACTAAAGTGAAACCCTAATTACCCCTATAGATTCGAGCGCCGCAAACTCGAAAAACGGCTAACACTTTGACTTTTTGACGTGTTACAGATTAAATCACTATTTTTCAAACGAAAAATAATGATTTCGATAAAAAACGTGAAAAACCACAAAGTGTTTCCCGAATATGAATTTGCTAAGCTTGAAAACACGTTTTTGAGAGCAAAACCGTCCAACTAGCGTCAAGAAACCTAGAATGTATCTGATGAACACGAAGAACACCAAGAACACTCCGTAGGCTCTGATACCACTTGTAAGGTCTACTACTGCAAGATCTATCTAGACGCGGATCCGTGAACGAGTGCGGAATCCTCGTTGATGGTTAGACGGACAACTCTCAACCAACGGAACACGGAGACTATTAGACGCTGAACGAACGACACACGAACGATCCTACGAACTAATTCTCTCCGAAACGGCACTCACCTAGCTGATAAACTCGAGATCGCCTCTTGCTTAATTCCTCACGAATTCTGCAAAAAGTCCCTTAATGATTCGAGTCTATCCCTAATTATAGACCCTGATTCGAGTCTGATGTGGGCCAAACTCGAATCTGGCCCAAGGCCCATTCGAGTCTGTCCATATTGACATCCTCGAATCTAGCCCATTCGAATCTAAGGTCTCATTCGAATCTATCACAGATTCGAATGTGTTCCCTTAAGCAATTCGAATCTAGCCAAAACACTTAAACTCTTAAGTGATGAAACTTATGTTTTACTTATGCTTGAGTTAATCTTTGACCTTTATGTTTGAACTTCTTGTAATATGTTACATCAAGTTCAAACACACAATCAATAACAGACAAACACATATAAACATATATATCAAAACACTTGTTAATACTCAGAATATTACTTAAACCATAATGCAGATCGATTAGACTGCTATCGTCACACAGGGCGTACCAACACCTTTGGATCATCAGTTCTTGGTCTTTCATCTCTTCTTTCAGCCGGCCTCTTGTGGCACGGCGAGTTTTGCGGCTGTCGTCTCTCCTGTTGTCTCTACTATCATAGTCCTTCCAATCGTCTCGCCTCTCCTCCCTTCGATCATCCCGACGATTGTAGTCTCGTCTATCGTCTCTTCGATCATCCCTTCTATCGTCACGCCTTTCATAACGATAATCATCGCGATAGTCCCTCCGGTCATCATATCTCCGATCGTCTCTATCATCTCTTCTGTACTCATCCCTCCTATCATCTCTTCGATAGTCATCTCTCCTCTCATCTCTCCTGTCATCCCTTCTATCATCATAATACCTCCGCAGGCCTGTATCACAGCGAAGCTAATTGTTGGTCTTGTTAGAAAACGTCTTTGTTGAAGACGGTTAGACCATAAGGCAATCTGTTCCTGAATCGTTGCCTCTTCTTCATCGTAAGGCTCATGCGGAGGTGAAGCATATCTGCACTAAGATGTTGAAAAACCTTAAGCATAGGGTGCAGGAGATAGGTTCTTGTAGGAGATAAGGGCCATAGAATCAGCTGGTTTGATGCCCGTGTTTGCAAAGAGTAACAGGGATGCTAACTGATTAGCCATTTGCTTTTGGTGATCGACATCTCCTTGATACTTTTTCAGTTCCTTGGATACCACATTAATAGATACATTTGGAATGTCCAAAACTCGTCTAGTGGCACGGCATGCAACTTGCCATTCAGGGGCTAGGGAAGCAAAGAATTGGATGTTGATGTCATCCTTATGTTTCTTGATGTGCAGCTTGTTCAATTCATTCAGAACTGCACAGAATCTGGTGAACGTACACTAAAGAGACTCCCCGTCTTTGGCTCTAAATTCAGTGAACTTTGCCTTAGCCTCATCGATTTTGGCTCTGTCATCTAAATCAGCCCCCAGCATTTGAACCTCCAGTTCATCCCACATTTTTTTTGCAGACATCTTGCTGTCCACCCCAACTAATATATCGGTGGGAAGGGCTTGGTAGATGAGATACTCTACCCGTTTATCTGCATTTTGTCTGTCCCTCTCAGCCTCAATTGCAGGTTCACGTTCAACTTTAGATACTAGAACAGGTGGGTCGACTTCGGTCCTGACAGGTATTTCCCGATAATATATGACAGGCCTTCAGTAACGGATTTGAGCATTAGATTTCCATTCGGCTGCATATCGACGAATTTAATGAATCTGGACTTCCACTGCTCATATTCATCCGGACAGAGAACAGATGGTCTGTTCTTAGATCCTAGGACAAGTGCCTCTCGGGACATGGTTGATAGTGCTGTTTTTAAAGAATGAGATTTTGAAGGTGGAAACTGAAATTCGGATAATCAGAACATCGGATGAACAGTAACTCAGATGAATAGTGATTCGGTTGGTCCGAATTCGGATGAAATGTGGAAAATTCGGATGAACTAGAATTCGGATGAATAGTGAAGTTCGGATGGTCAGAACTTCGGATGAATAGTGGAAAATGTGATGGACCGAATTCTGATGGAACAAACTCGGATGAAATGAAATTCGGATGGACCGAAATTCGGATGAACAGTGTAAGTTCAGATGGACACTTAAAAAACTTTTAAACTTAAAATGACCGAATTCGGATGGGATCCGAAGTTCGGATGGTCCGAGATGGAAGTTAAAAAGTAATCACAATAAGTTTCAAATCTTTAAAAACAATTTAACAAAAGTTCGGATGGTCCGAAGTTCGGATGTGTCCGAAATGAGTTAAATTTTGGTCCGAAATGAGCCGAAATTGGATCCGAATTGGACCGATATTAGGTCCGAGGTGGTGCGAAATATGGTCCGAAGTTCAACAGTTATGAATTTCCAGATTTTTCACAGACTTATAACAACCAGTGTTTTAGCCTAAAAATTATTTCTAAATGTTTGGGAAAATATTTTAAACACTTTTAGGTACTTAAAACACACCAAAACACCTAAAAATCTATTAAAATGTGACAAAAACCGAACCAAAACCCATATTTTTTTATGATAATCAGAATTTTAATGACAAAAACATGTAATGATTGAACAGAAACAGCTCGAAACCAATATATGATGAATAATAGATGATTTAAGGATGAATAAACACTAAAAACAGAGATATGGAGATGAAAAATGGATCAAACCGTGGGATTTTATGAAGAACAGTAGCAGAACCCTAGGTGGGGTTTTCCTTTTACATGGAATTAAAAGCAACTTTCATGCTATTACATATCTGCCCCCTCAACTTGTAAAATAAAGGATACAACTAAAATAAGTCTAGAAATAAATAACAAGGAAATAAACTAATAATAATTATTACAAAAGAAAGTCACAAGATCGAAATTAAATATCTAACAATGCATGTAACTTCTTTTTGAACTCGAATTAGACCTCAAAAATTATAGATCTTGAATCAAGCTTCGATTTGACTTATGGTAGGCCCTGTAACGATATTCCAGTTAAAAGTTATGGCAACTTGAAGCAGTAAATGTCACATATGAAAATTTTTAGTTCAAAACCAATTTTTCTTGGACCAAAAACTTGTGGAACTTGGTTTTAAACCAAATAAAGTGATTTGGAATGAAGATGGCCTAGAAAATTTGCACATTACTTGATGAAATGATGAAAAGGCCTTCGTTCAAGGCCTCCCTCAACGTATAAATTTTCTAAAAATTCCAGAAGATCAGAGCACAAAACTTGACTTTTTCAGTTGAACTACTATTGATTTCTTGAAAGATTTGTTAGTTTGATTCACCACTTAGTGTCTGATACCAATTGATAATTCAAGATCTAGGTGAATCACAACATTTAGAATGAGTCTTACAGTCTATTGAATGGTATCTCTCTATTACACATTGGAACACACATACACAAATAAGAGACTTGTCAATGACTTAGGAAAGTTTTGACCTATATACCATCAGAATGCTTAGCTCTAGCTACCCTCTGTGCTTTCATCATATAAATCAGCACATCATAAGCCTAACAATCACCCAACATTAAGCAATAGTGTTGGTGTTAAGCTTAACAATTAATGACTTGTCAAAGAATAGAAGCTAGAAGAAGGAAAGATCGGCTCAACAAATCATAGTAATCATGACAATTTATCGATATGCTCAATAAGATCGGAATGCCAATAAAATCAGGATAATGCAACAAAAGTCTCAATTCACATAATTTGCAGTTAAAGTAAAATCTACAACTCACTATTACTTGTTATTTTGCACTTTCTGGCTCTGGCTCTGTTGCTCACAATCTGTAGTGGGTTAGAACCACTATCTGACTTATATCAAATTTACAGACAGCTTGCCACTTTACTACAGCCTTCACTGATGCTCTTTAATATGTCTTTTAGCTTCTTGTATCGCTCGATCTGTTATTCATAACATTTCTGCCATTTATTAGCCTTTAACTCATCTCAATAGTATATTCGGTGTTCAGTCATTGATCTTTAAGTTCAAAGTCTCATATTTTAATTATATTGAGATGAATATGGCCAACAATTTTCTTAAATCATTTCATTCAAAATTCAATGGTTTTTGCTTGTTTTATTATACGCTGTTGAATCATCATAAAACTCGGAACTTGTATTGACGTGATTTAGATAACTATTTAAACATGAATGTCCTTTTTCATGGACATGTGAGACTTTTAAGTCATTTTAAACTTTCATTTGCATATTTTGATTTATTCGTATGCATATAATGACACATTATGCATGATTAAATAACTAATCACTTTACATAAATGATTTATGTCACATACTAGAATTATTAGGTACTTCGGCCTAATATACAGACCTTTGGCCTTGATGGGCCAAGTCTAGGGCCAATAATCAAGGCTTTGAGCCCATATTCAACTCAAATGTTTATTTAACTTATAATTGTGTCATAAAACATGCTTATTAAAATGCCTATAAGTCATAAAAAATATGATTGCATATCAATTAATTATCATGGTCTTATACTATTTCACATTCACAAGTACACATGTCAATTTGGTGATTTATGAATCTATTATACACATATATACATTCATGACACTGATGAAATGTACTAAACACGTTTAAGGCTACCATGATGTTCCATTAGTTGATCATACACACTTACATTTGATCCTTATAATATAGATACATACTTGACTGCACACACACTTGTCAACATTCTAGATAATTATTTAATTGATTTAAAAGGACATTGGTTGTTGACTTTCTGTTTTCTCATATATATATATACATATGTATATATATATACATATGTATATATATATACATATGTATATATATGTATATATGTATATACATACTATGTTGTTTCTGTTTCTATTACTTTCCTAGCACACACATCACATACTTATTTTATGAAAGAACAATGGTGCTGTACTATATTCTGTTTTCAAAACTAAGGCACACACACACACACACACACACATATATATATATATATATATATATATATATATATATATATATATATATATATATATATATATATATATATATATATCCGATATGTATAATAAAAAGGAAAAAGAGTTGTTGTTGGTTGTTGCTTTTTGCTGCACCTATTACACATGTTTGTCTTTTATGTTTTTAAAGGAAATGGACAGCTGTTGTGATCTGTTTTCGCATCAACAGACAGCACACACACACATCACACACATCTACCCTTTTCATGCAAGGAAAATGGGAATGGTTGCTGTCTCTATTTCTATCGAGAACACAACACACACCCATACACTTTATTAGCTATTCATGTTATAAAAAGGGAAGAAAAGGTGCTGCCTTTTTGTTTTCGCAGGTTCAAAATTACTGAAACTTTGGGAAGGTTTCGGTATTTACAATTTGTTTCTATAGGTTTCGGTACTATATATATGGGTTTCGGTTTCTTGATAGTTTCGGTAGGTTCTACATTCCAGCACTGTTTCAACATTACCGAAACCTTTAGGTTTCGGTAGGCTTCATCATGGTTTCGGTATATGCTAAAAACACACGCACACACTCATCTGCATTTTTGTTCCTGTTTAAACTTCATTTCCAGCAGCCAACTCATAGGATTAAAGGGAGTTTTTGATGCTTTAAATTCTTAACTAGCACATACAAATGCATCAAATCCAAGGCCGAAGGCCATATGGATTTCTTGGCCCTCTTTCTTTTGATTAAAACAGAAAATGGACAACACTTTCCTTCATTTTAAGCTTCAGAACATAAATTTCAGGCTTGGAATCGATGCTTCAAATTGCTAAGAAATTCAATTAAACACATATATAGAACATGCATGTACTTCATTCTTGATTTTAAACATATAATGAAGATGAATTTTAGTTTTGAAGAGCATTTGAACACTTGTCATTTTTTTTTCAGGAACCGTAAGTTCCATATACACATTCATGAGCATAGTTATGATAGAAAGTACCTTCAAATCAAAGATATAACTTAATGCTTGTTTGTTACTTTGGTGATTTCAACTTAATCTTTAATTTGTTGCAAATTCTTGGTGATGAAAATGGAAAGGGAAGCGCAGGTTCTTGTTGAAAGAGAAACTCTCAATTTCTCTTATTTGTGTAAAATAAGCAGGGAATGGTTTTTGGGCGTATAAATATAATCAAAAGTTTATTAAATTGCCAATTTGACCCCTAATCTTGTTTTATTTCTTCATTTGAAATTGTTACTTTATAATAAATACATAACATGTATTTAACTCAATTATATAGTTTCTCATGTCTTTTATTAATTAATATAACTTACGTTGAAATTATATTTTAAATCTTTTAGCATAAATGTCTTTTAACTCACAATTAACGTTAAACCTTGTTAATTGCCGTTGATTAAAGTCAGGTTGTTACAGTCCGCTTCGTCAGATTCCGCATCATCCCAATAATCCTCTTGGGCAACCAAAGCCATAGCATCAGATTTCATTTGAGCTGCCTCCAGCTTCCGCTCATAATACCCAACATCTCTTTCGAACTTGTTTTTGCATTCTCGAGCAAAGTGGCCCGGTTTTCCACACTTATAACATTACCGCTCATCGTTTGCCTTGGGATCATCAGCTCTTGGTCTTTCATCTCTTCTTTCAGCCGGCCTCTTGTCGGCACGGCGAGGTTTGCGGCTGTCGTCTCTCCTGTTGTCTCTACTATCATAGTCCCTCCAATCGTCTCGCCTCTCCGCCCTTCGATCATCCCAACAGGGATGCTAACTGATTAGCCATTTGCTTTTGGTGATCGACATCTTTTGATACTTTTTTAGTTCCTTGAATACCACATTAATAGATACATTTGGAATTTCCAAAACTCGTCTAGTGGCACGGCATGCAACTTGCCATTCAGGGGCTAGGGAAGCAAAGAATTGGATGTTGATGTCATCCTTATGTTTCTTGATGTGCAGCTTGTTCAATTCATTCAGAACTGCACAGAATCTGGTGAATGTACACTAAAGAGACTCCCCATCTTTGGCTCTAAATTCAGTGAACTTTGCCTTAGCCTCATCGATTAAGGCTCTGTCATCTAAATCAGCCCCCAGCATTTGAACCTCCAGTTCATCCCACATTTTTTTGGCAGACATCTTGCTGTCCACCCCAACTAATATATCGGTGGGAAGGGCTTGGTAGATGAGACACTCTACCCGTTTATCTGCATGCTGTCTGTCCCTCTCAGCCTCATTTGCAGGTTCACGTTCAACTTTAGATGCTAGAACAGGTGGGTCGGCTTCGGTCCTGAAAGGTATTTCCAAGATAATATATGACAGGCCTTCAGTAACGGATTGGAGCATTAGATTTCCATTCGGCTGCATACCGATGAATTTAATGAATCTGGACTTCCACTGCTCATATTCATCCGGATAGAGAACAGATGGTCTGTTCTTAGATCCTAGGACAAGTGCCTCTCGGGACATGGTTGATAGTGCTGTTTTTAAAGAATGAGATTTTGAAGGTGGAAACTGAAATTCGGATAATCAGATAATTGGATGAACAGTAACTAAGATGAATAGTGATTCGGTTGGTCCGAATTCGGATGAAATGTGGAAAATTCGGATGAACAGTGAAGTTCGGATGGTCAGAACTTCGGATGAATAGTGGAAAATGTGATGGACCGAATTCTGATGGAACAAACTCGGATGAAATGAAATTCGGATGGACCGAAATTCGGATGAACAGTGTAAGTTCAGATGGACACTTAAAAAACCTTTCAACTTAAAATGACCAAATTCGGATGGGATCCGAAGTTCGGATGGTCCGAGATGGAAGTTAAAAAGTAATCACAATAAGTTTCAAATCTTTAAAAACAATTTAACAAAACTTCGGATGGTCCGAAGTTCGGATGTGTCCGAAATGAGTTAAATTTTGGTCCGAAATGAGCCGAAATTGGATCCGAATTGGACCGATATTAGGTCCGAGGTGGTGCGAAATATGGTCCGAAGTTCAACAGTTATGAATTTCCAGATTTTTCACAGACTTATAACAAGCAGTGTTTTAGCCTAAAAATTATTTCTAAATGTTTGGGAAAATATTTTAAACACTTTTAGGTACTTAAAACACACCAAAACACCTAAAAATCAATTAAAATGTGACAAAAACCGAACCAAAACCCATATTTTTCGATGATAATCAGAATTTTAATGACAAAAACATGTAATGATTGAACAGAAACAGCTCGAAACCGATATATGATGAATAATAGATGATTTAAGGATGAATAAACACTAAAGCAGAGATATGGAGATGAAAAATGGATCAAACCGTGGGATTTTATGAAGAACAGTAGCAGAACCCTAGGTGGGGTTTTCCTTTTACATGGAATTAAAAGCAACTTTCATGCTATTACATTCCTGCCCCCTCAACTTGTAAAATAAAGGATACAACTAAAATAAGTCTAGAAATAAATAACAAGGAAATAAACTACTAATAATTATTACAAAAGAAAGTCACAAGATCGAAATTAAATATCTAACAATGCATGTAACTTATTTTCGAACTCGAATTAGACCTCAAAAATTATAGATCTTGAATCAAGCTTCGATTTGACTTATGGTAGGCCCTGTAACGATATTCCAGTTAAAAGTTATGGCAACTTGAAGCAGTAAATGTCACATGAAAATTTTTAGTTCAAAACCAATTTTTCTTGGACCAAAAACTTGTGGAACTTGTTTTTAAACCAAATAAATTGATTTGGAATGAAGATGGCCTAGAAAATTTGCACTTTACCTGATGAAATGATGAAAAGGCCTTCGTTCAAGGCCTCCCTCAACGTATAAATTTTCTAAAAGTTCCAGAAGATTAGAGCACAAAATTTGACTTTTTCAGTTGAACTTCTATTGATTTCTTGAAAGATTTGTTAGTTTGATTCACCACTTAGTCTCTGATACCAATTGATAATTCAAGATCTAGGTGAATCACAACATTTAGAATGAGTCTTACAGTCTATTGAATGGTTTCTCTCTATTACACATTGGAACACACATACACAAATAAGAGACTTGTCAATGACATAGGAAAGTTTTGACCTATATACCATGTTTAGTCCTTGCACTTTCACAATATTGTTTTTCACCTATATAATTTTGTAGCCAACAATACTATTATACATATAATAGGAATTCTTATACATATAACATAAAATCTTATACATATAACAAATAACTATTACACATGTAATAAACACAAAAAGTACATATTTGGTTTCTTAAAAAACCCAAATATGAAAGATAAACATTCATCGATGCTTCGAAATTAAAAAAAAACATCAAAAAACCTTTAGAAAATCCATCGTGACGTAGACCGTCAAAAAATGAACATTCTTCGTGATGGAGATATTATTTAGACATTTTGGTCAAATTAATAAGCAATTTTCCTAATCCAAATTTTGCATGATCTCTATGAAGATCAATACTGTCTTATTATAGTTTTTTAGTTAAAAAAGCATATATTTTTTTCGCTAAATACAAATAAATCTATATAGACTAGATGCACTTGGTTATGGTGATTGTTTAATTCAAGCTATTAACTAGACTGAAGCCGTTGATATTGTTAATTCGTGATTTTAAGGAACATGATTGCCTTAACTTCTGCAGTTCTGCTTTGTATTTAACCCTTAAATAACTCCTTTTCTATTGTAAAATTCATTTCAATCTAGTCTTCATTATCTAATACAAGTACATTCACACACACACACACACACACACACACACACAGTCACACACAAAAAATTGACAATTTGATTTAGAAGTGACTTGTTTTGACAAAAATATGTGATAATCGGGTAAGGCATCTTTTCATACCAACTTTAGGGAAATGGATGCTTACAAGGTAAGGCATGTTCTGTTTTGCTATTTGAAATCATCTTTAAGTAAACATTGAACCTCCAAATTATCAAAACTCAAGAGTCAAGAGTATTTGATAATGTTCACACACATCACTGTAAAATAAAGCAGAATAGTAGATCGACGGCGAACCTTTTCTTTACTAAAGCAGAATATTAGATCAACGGCGAAGAGTGGTGGTCGGTCGCTTGTCTGTGCTCGTTGCTGTGAAAAGTGGTTGATTGTGGTGGCGAATAGAGTTCAATTACTAGAGAGTATAACCTAGTTGGTCCCAGTTGAGGTGGTCATCGTGGAAGATTGACGGCGAAGGCTGAAGGGACGTGGAAGGAGAAGGAGGGCTCTGTGAAGCTTGATGGGGAACGGGAAAGGGAAACGAATCGGAAGTAGAACCGTGCAATTGAACTGAGGGGGGGATAAATTATTATAATTGTTTATAAAATAATATTGGGTTATTCGGGTCCCCCGAAAAAAATTTTCCCACCCGATCCCCGAATCGAATACTTTATACATTTACCACATAACCCGATTGACGTACCCGAAAACCAAATAACCCGACTCATTGTAACCCAAATAAATTTTGGTTCGGGTGGGTTATTCGGGTTCGATTATTTTGCACACCCCTACCGGCAGCGGGTTGAGCCGATATAGTGTTTAGAGGAGTATTGTGAGATAGATTGACAGTGATCAGGTGAGTACTAGAGTTCTTTTTGTTAGACATTTTATTTCGATCATAGGGAGTTGTTTTTTGATAATTATTTACTTAGTAGTTTCGTTGTATTTTATTTCCTTGTAATTTATTTCATTGTAAAAGTCAAGGGACCAAAGTTGACAATGTTCAATAGTTAATTAATGGAGCCTAGAAATAGGCTCCTAGGGTTTCATTTGTAAAAGACAGTTGAGACATATTGGAATATACTGCAGCCGCCACTTTTAATTCTCTCTCAATATTCATATTGTCTTCTTTATCATTTCTCAATTATTGAGCTTGTTTCTTCTTGGGATTTGATAAAGAACATTAAAGGTGCTGATAATATACGGGATTACAGATTTACAATTGGTATCAGAGCCTCAAAGGTGGATTTCAACTTCCAGTTTACGGATTCTGCTGGGTTTTCTCAAAGTTCTTCGTGTTCTTCATCTTCCAATCGGTTAGCCTATTTAATCTTCTGTTTTCTGCGGTTTTTGTGTTATTATAGTCATATAAACATCACATTATCCTCCTATACTGATTTTGAGCTTATTCAGTTCAATCTTTACATTAAAATCATCAAGAATCGATAGTTTTGAAAATTTTAAAAAATATGGGTTTTAGTGGGTTTTAGCTTGTTCTTTACTGATTTCTAAGTGTTTTAGTATATTTTAAATCATCAAAAGTGTTTAAAATAGTTTCTCAATCATTTAGAAATGTTTTTTAGGCTTTAAAAACTGATAAAATCGAATTTTGCTTAGTTCTGCCTTAGAAATCTGCTAAAACCTGCTGTAATTCGGACCTGTTACTGTAGCAATTCGGACCATTTAGGAGCCCAAATCGGACCAATTATCATCCTAGTTCGGACCTCAATTCGGTCCAATTCGGACCGACCTTAGGTGAATTTCGGACCCCACTTAGGTCCCATCCGAACTTCGGACCATCCGAAGTTCAGATCAGGCATTTCCATTTTACTATTGTGGACTTGTTCTTAAATTTTTAAAATTTCAATTCGGACCATATCCATTTCGGACCATCCGAACTCGGACCATCCGAATTCGGTCCCCACCTGGACATTTTCCTAAGCCCTGTCCACTGTTCACCCGAATTCGGACCATCCGAATTCGGTTCCCTCAGTTCCTTCCGAAGTCCTACTGTCCATCCGAATCCGGTTCCTCCCAATTCGGTCCTTCAGACTTCCCCCCATCCGAATCAGTATTTCATCCGAAATCCAAGCCATCCGAATTAGGTCTTCATCCGAATTACGTCTACATCCGAATTCGTACTTCATCCGAATCATAAGCCCATTTGAATTACTGTTCACCCGAACCCAGTCCATCCGAATTACCCTTTCATCCGAAATCAGTACTATTCGTCCTAAGTCCAGCCCATCCGTGTCAAGTTTCCACCTTTAAGATCTTCACTTTTTACTCAGCACCCATCATCATGTCTCGCGAAGCTCTCGTACTCGGATCTGAGAACAGACCACCTATTCTCTATCCAGATGAGTATGAACAATGGAAATCCCAGTTCCTTAAATTCGTTGGAATGCAACCACTTGGGAATTTAATGCTTCAGTCCATCTCCGAAGGTCCCGTCATCTACTATCGGGAGATAGCAGCCCGACCTGAGGCTGACCCCCCTATCTTAGCCTCAAAAGTTGAACGAGAACCGGCCAATGACGCCGAAAGAGACAGACAGCATGCCGATAAGAAGGCAGAATACTTAATCTATCAGGCCCTCCCCACTGATATTCTGGTTGGCGTAGACAGCAAAATGTCTGCCAAGGAAATGTGGGACGAGTTGGAAGTCCAGATGCTGGGGGCAGATCTCGATGATCGTGCCAAGATTGAGGAGGCAAAGGCTAAGTTTACAGAATTCCGCGCAAAAGACGGGGAATCTCAGCAAGCCACGTTCACAAGGTTCTGTGCGGTCCTGAATGAATTGAACAAACTGCACATAAAGAAGGACAGGGATGACATCAACATCCAGTTCTTTGCCGCCTTAGCCCCCGAGTGGCAGCTTGCTTGTCGGGCCACGAAGCGCGTCCTGAACATTCCTGAGGTATCCATCAACGTCGTATTTAAGGAGCTGAAGAAGTATCAAGGCGATGTAGATCAACAAAAGCTGATGGCGAATCAATTGGCCTCTCTACTGCTATCAGCCAACACCGGATTGAAACCCAATGATTCACTCGCCTTGATCACCAACATGAATATTCTGACACCATCCTTTGCTCCAGGTTCATCGTCATCGCAGTGCAGGTATGCTTCTCCTCCACGTGAGGTATTTGATGAGGAAGAAGCTTATATACAGGAACAGATAGCCTTGTGGACCAACCGTCTCCAACAACGACGGTTTTCCAACAAGACTAACAATCAACTCCGTTATGACACCGGTCCGCGGAGGTACTCTGATGATAGAAGGAATGACCGATGCGATGATTATCGCAGGGACGATTACCGAAGGGATGATCACGATGAGAGGAGGTATGACGATAGACGCGACTATCGAGATGATCGCCGTTATGAAAGGCGAGACGATAGGCGCGATGATCGAAGGGACGACAGGCGGGACTATGAGAGGCGGGACAATCGACGGGATGATCGTAGGGATGACCGCCGAGATGAGAGGAGAGATCCCGAAAGAAGGGACAGAAGGATAGATGACAGCAGAGAGCATCGTCGCGCCGATAAGAGGCCGGCAGAGAGAAGAGATGAACGGCCGAGAGCAGACGAGCCGAAGGCCGCAGATGAGCGTCTCTGCTACAAGTGTGGTAAACCGGGCCACTTTGCTCGGGAGTGCAAGAATAACTTTGATAGAGACGTCGGCTACTACGAGAGGAAACTGGAGGCCACCAAGAAAATGAACGGATGCGTTAGCCCTCGTCGTCCAGGAAGACTACTGGGATGTTGAAGACACCGACGAGGAGGATGACAAGGGCAAGAACTGCTACATGGTTGATCGTATTCGGTTGGAGAACTGTGATGTTTCCACTGCTGACGATTCACATCATGCTGCTGAGGGGGAGACATTGAAAAATCCACCAGGATGTCTGATGACCACAACCAACGATCCCGAATGCTCTACATCCGGTTCTGAGTCAAATGAGGTATATTCCTGTTACATTCCTGCACATGTAAATAATTTATTTGTAGATAATGAATGTACACTGCACACACATATGCAATCCGAGGGTGAACTAAGCCCAATTAGCCGGACTCCCCATAATAAGACCGTCAGTCCAACGGTCGAAAAAACCACCACCACCCACTTGGTTTCCCCTCAAAGGGAAACCACTTCATTCCGCGGGGTCATAGCACATACACCATCGCCCTCTCATTCGGAGAGTGGCGGTGTTGAAAGAGGTCACACTCCTCCCCATGTGACCGCACTTCATTCATTCACGATTCCATCCCCCAATATACAAACACCGCACGATGCCTCTGTGGCATCCCCAAGAGCTGCCTCCGTGGCAGCTCCTCAAACTTCCGGATCTGAGCGTCCTATACAGGAGCCAGAGATGACGGAAGGAAGACCGGGAGTGGCTCACTCAACGCCATCCACTTCCGGACATCTCCCAATCAATTCGGAGATGTTAACGGCAGCTTTACGTGCTACCGGCGTGATTACCCGGGCTGACCTGGACGCCCAAAGGGAAGCCGCCGAGGAGCGTCACGCCGCCCTCCTTTCACTAATAAAGGTAAGGGTGTCGCTTCCAAAGTTGGCCCCCCACCAGGTTCCCATTCAGTTCAAAATCAGATGGCAGAGCTATCAGAAAAGAACGATGCACTTACACGCCTAATTCTGCAAGTTCAGGAGCAGATTAATTCAAGAATGGACCGCCTTGAGTCGGCCGTAATCGAACTCCAGTGTCGTCCTCAAGCAGAGGCCCCAAAAAGAAAGCATGACGATCGGGACGACCCTGATCGTCATGAGGGGGAGAAAAGGTAGAAGGTTCAGCATGAGGAACCCGTGATGTTAATAGGGGGAGCAGAGACCACTGAAGGGACAGAGTTTCAGGGGTCAGGGGAACAGAGGCAGGAGGCTCAAGAATACTTATTAATAGAAGACGAGCCCATGATCGAGGGTCCAGCTCCACTGGATCCGATGACAGCTATGGTAGAATTCGAGGAAGCTCATGAGAAAGTTGAAATCATTTTGGTATCTGATTCAGATTCCGATATTGACGACAACGAACCCTTACTAATTCCTAAGCCTGAACCCGAATCTCCAACGAAAAAATCTTCATCCTCTTCCTTTGACTTCCTGAACTCACCACCACCAGCCCCTCAGGAAGAAATCCTATCATCTATTCAAGCTCCCCAGTCACTCAAAGAATCCCACATAGTCCTAAGCCCTCCAAGATCCCCAAGCCCTCCTCCAGTCCAACAAACCGAACATCCAGGACCTTCCCAAACCAAAAGGGTCGATTGCTTCGATGAAACTTCAGAAGGCCCTGGTATTTTTAGAAAAGATGACATATTCTGGGTCGGTCAGTATTTAAAGGGTGAAGTTCAAATACTGCCTCAAGAAGAAAAGGATAAAATTCGACAAGAACGGAGGGGGACAATCATAAAGCTTCTTGAAGCCAAAAAGGATGAAATCGAAGAATCCACCGTTCAGGGCCTTAAAGAATTCTTACAGAAGTTTCCCCCGGAGCAGTTTCAGAACCCGTACTTAGAAGAAAGATTCAAAATGGTATTCAGAAAGAAGCCTGGTTCCTTCAGCAGATGCCTACTTATGGAACTTACAAATGTTACCAAAGCTGAACAGGCCGAATACTATCAACTGATGCTCCGGGAAAGAAGGTCAAAGGTCTCGAAATCGAAGATAAAGAAACTCCGAACCATAACAATATGCAAAAGAGCCAAAGTCTACTATCCTTCCTTTCAAGTAGAAAGAGAAGATGGCACGGCTGATGACATCTTTGAGAATGACCTAGACTTCATAATGGCCGACGACGATGAGTTTTTACACAACTGCCTGAAAAATCGCATCAGGAAACGTATGACCCACATGACTGCTGTAGGTGCCCTAGTACAAAGCATCAACCGCCGCTCGATCATTATGTGCCTAAGAGACTTCCAGATGGCGATCGAGAGCGCGTTGGTTAAAGTGGGCCTACGAGCACCAGAACAGGATAGCTTCCTTCTAGCCCATCATCCGGCTTACAGAGTTGTACTCTCTGGAGACCCGGGTGTCATTTTTTTCAATTACAAGGGCTATAAAAGGTACATGCGCTTTGAGGATCTTCCATGTTACTCCGATGGTACACTCCGATTGGTTCGAGCTGCACTGACACAGAAAGTACAAGATTTTGATGCTCAACCAGATCCTAAACAAAGATGCTCACCAAAGGAGATACAGGATACCCTCAGGGGCATTGACCTCCTGAACGAACGGCTTCATACGAGACAAGTGACCAGACGCTTCGACGTCATCCTTGGACTCCGAGAATCAACAGACCATGCCAGAGTTCCAGGACCTCCTAAATGATCGAAAAGGGGGAGATTGTTAGACATTTTATTTCGATCATAGGGAGTTGTTTTGTAATAATTATTTACTTAGTAGTTTCGTTGTATTTTATTTCCTTGTAATTTATTTCATTGTAAAAGTCAAGGGACCAAAGTTGACAATGTTCAATAGTTAATTAATGGAGCCTAGAAATAGGCTCCTAGGGTTTCATTTGTAAAAGACGGTTGAGACATATTGGAATATACTGCAGCCGCCACTTTTAATTCTCTCTCAATATTCATATTGTCTTCTTCATCATTTCTCAATTACTGAGCTTGTTTCTTCTTGGGATTTAATAAAGAACATTAAAGGTGCTGATAATATACGGGATTACAGATTTACACTTTTAAATCACGCGCTTATTCTACGAGTCATATCTATGTACCTAATGTGGTGTACTGTGTATGAGACAGATATGTGGCGTCTCAAGTATGATTCTATTTACCCTTATTATATGTGATATGTGTATATGAGCTAAGATCAGTTCCAGAGTATGCGCGATGGGCGATCGCGGAGGATGATTTTCCCTAACTAGTCATGAAGTATGAGACCGTATATATACGATAGAGTCATTGTGAGGTTGCTTCTGTGCTTATTGAGTAGCAAACCACTGCTATCTGTAGTCTGTTAGCCGGGAACGGCATCCTCTTGAGTAGAGATGTGCACTGAGCTCCAAGAAAACATCAAAGATTATGAGGCATTATTGAGTTCTTATGTTGAGTTACATGCTTTTAGATGTGTTATGTGTTGTGCTATGTGTTATTACTGCAAAATATAACCCTGACGTACTCACAAGCTTCCCAGCTTACGTTTTTGAGTCTAACGTGTCTCAGGCAGTCGGAAGGTTAAGTCTCAGCAGCCGCAACAGAAGTAGGTGTCGGGATTACTTGGGACTTCGGGTGTCAGTTGCTGTATGTTGATATTAGCTTTTGGGGAAACTGTTAATAAGTATTTGTATAGGTACTCTGTATGTATGATAATTAGCAGCCTGTTCTTGTATCTTTGTTCCGTTTGAGTTTGATTATCTGTATTAGACACATGAGTTATTGTGAAGACATTTGTATTAAAGTTTTAATTGTCAATAATTTGTGTAGTTGTTAGGCACAAAAAGACCTCAATCAAACCTATTCTATATCATAGAGGGAAGATTATTAATCAAACATGTTTGATACACTTAAGGGTATAATTTAAGGCCACTTAATGCCATATTGAAACCTGAAAAGTGATTTGCAATATAAGCCCAAAGTTGCTCACCCTGTTGCAATAGTTGTAACTAAGGCAGATTGCCCAAGTTGTCCTAATCTGTTGGACAGGCTGGACATAAACTATCTACGCTGCTCATGCCTGTTGAGCAGCTTGGACAAAAACTAAGTGTTATGTTCTTTATAAACAGAACATGTTCTTTGTGAACAAGTTATACACTATATGGAATATGCTTCCATGTCATAATGAAATGTCTTGGACGAGAAGATTAGTTTACAAGTCGAAGACAAAGTGGAAAATCAAAAGCTGTTTACACTGCTCAAGTTGAGAATCTTGACTAAAATAAAAGAAATACTTTAAATTTCAAAAATTAAAAAAAAAACACGATATTTCAGAAAACGTTTTAATCAAATGCTATAAACTAAATGGAATTTTACTAAAATTTTAGGGATTTCTATAATTCATTAATTTAAAATTTTAGTTCATAAAATAAAATAAATTGGTTTTCCAAAATTACGCTTAATGGACCTTTTGATGCACCGAGATCGAGATCTCCTTGTGAGAACGTGAGAACCACTCTAAAAATTGTGCATCCACTGTATAAAATTGTGCATTTGATACTAAAATTAAATGTTTTTGATATATTTATGCATTTCATGTAAAAATTTACGCATCTCATGCTATAATTTATCCATTTTATGTATGAATTGTGCATTTAAGAAAATTTGTGCATTTGATTTTCAAATTTATGCATTTAGTTTATACTTTAATGAATGTAAGTTTTGAATGTAATTTTAGTGTTAAATTATGATATTTATTAATATTTAAGACTAATAATGATTTTAAGTAAAACTTTTAATTTTAAAATTTGTGCATTTGATGTACAAATTGGTGCATTTTGGAGTGGTTTTCACGTTCTCACGGTAACAAGGGTTTTTACCGGAACCCAACCATATACATATATATATATATATATATATATATATATATATATATATATATATATATATGTATATGGTTGGGTTCCGGTAAAAACCCTTGTTACCGTGAGAACGTGAAAACCACTCCAAAATGCACCAATTTGTACATCAAATGCACAAATTTTAAAATTAAAAGTTTTACTTAAAATCATTATTAGTTTTAAAAATTAATAAATATCATAATCTAACACTAAAATTACATTCATTAAATTATAAACTAAATGCACAAATTTTCTTAAATGCACAATTAGTACATAAAATGGATAAATTATAGCATGAGATGCGTAATTTTTTACATGAAAGGCATAAATTTATCGAAAACATTTAATTTTAGTATAAAATGCACAATTTTATACAGTGGATACACAAATTTTAGAGTGGTTCTCACGTTCTCACGAAATATATGGGTTCTCATGTGAACCCAATCTTATCTATACTACTAATAAAGCATTTAGCTTTTTACCTTTTATAATGCACAAGGTACAACTTGACAAAGCACTTTCTTGAATTTTAAGACTTACAAGTAACCCAAGCATCATGTACAATCAGTCAAAGCACATCCCCTTAATTTTGAGAGATACAATATGTTAAAGCTTATAGTACATGTGTTTATTGCATAAAAATCTTTCGAATTTGAATTCCATCTGCAGAAACATCACACGTCTCTTCATTGTTCCATGGGAACTCTCGTTTCATGTTCCCTAGACACCGCCTCGTTTCCTTCCTGTTGATCATGTTCTCAATCCATCCCTCCTAACGAGTTCATACTGTTTCGATCCCTCAACCTCAGAGCTCGAGATATGAGATTTCTGCTTGACCTAGCGGAGGCGGCAAAATATCATGGCAATATATCAACAGAGGTATCCTGCTTGACCTAGCGGCGCCTCAAGTAAAGATTATACAGGTGAGTTGGAATCAACTAATAAGGTGCAATTGTTTGGATGCAGTGTCTCTTTGCTGCATATGTTCATGTATTTGTGTTGAATGTGTTTTCTAGAAAACCATGTTTTCCAATAAAATTATTTTCTGAAGAACAATCATATATTTTAAGCAGCCTCCTTAGTTGACATTTTCAAATTTTTATATTCATGCTGTCTTTGAATACTCGGGTGGAATTTTTTATTATCGGTGGAAAAATTAGTTAAAGCCTTATCACAGAAAAAAAAGGATAAATCATGGTTCTTGAGTACTCAATTTTCATATTTTCTTAAGTTTCCCAAAATGGTATAAAAACCCTACAATATGGATCTTTCAGATGGTTGCTTAATCAACATTTCTTGCAATATTTTTTATTTTTTTAGATTTTTATAAACATCCAACATGTTTTAGTGTTGAACGGAAGTTGATAATAGCCATATATTCTGTTTTGTTTTTTAACTGATCAAAGCAATTACTAATTTCATATTGTTTAAGGTAATTAGGGCATTAAGTCCAGTTTATGCCACTGGTCCTATCCTATGGACACTTATTTGGATATTGATCTTGATGGTCCTCTCAATATTTTATATGGGCTTATTCACAGGGCACTCAAAAACAAGAAAAAAACAAGATCTTTTTCCAGCAATTTGGCATTAACTACAAAAAACTTCCTAGCATTTACCGCCAGGGTTCTTGTGTTCTCAAAACAGAGGTTGTCTCTCATCTCAACTTTTGCATTTCTGTTACTGCTTTCTTATTTTTCTTTTCATTAATTTACTAGAGCAGAATTCAATAAACAAATTTAGAAACCTGTGTATATTTGAGTTTTTAAAATTTTTTGAAGTCACAACTTCTCTAAAATTAATCTGCAAAAACGTGTCTCTCCCATGGAACCACGAATGAACCTTTTTTTGTTTTACTATGCAAGTCATCGTGTAACTAATTATCAAAATTCAGCAGTGTTGAGTTTGAACAATCAATTCTATGATTGAGGGTACAACTTTTTAGGATATTGTTGCGTTCATTACATATATATGACTTGTATCTCAAATGATTCACCTACACATTCTTCTTTCATGTACAAAGTGAATTTTTAAAAGCCTATGAGAAGGGGATCCATAAATCCAGGTGAGTTTCTTTGTAGTATTTATCTGTTCAAAATAACTTCTTTTAAATGGCGGAAAGGATGGGTATGCTAATTGTTGATGTTTAATTAAGATGGCGGAAAGAAACCTTTCCTTTTTTGTAGTTTATAAACATTTTATTCTTTATGAACTTAACAGAAGGGCTGGTTCAATTTATGTAAATATTTTCTCGGGTGGGAGCAACTACCAAGTTTCTAAAAGCAACACAGATGGCTAAAGGAGGAGTAAGTTTCTATTGTTTTCTTTTCTTAACCGACTCTAGATCTTAAATAATATGCATAGTAATGATATATATTGTTTGTGAATTCTTCAAATTGTACAGATAAATACTATTTCTTTGATTCTTGCAAGACAGGCAAAGGAACCACTGAAAATGAGTCGATAAATACAAGAAGCTCTCAAAGACCAAGAGCTAGAACACTCATTGTTTGTTACATGGCTTTGCTGAGCCAATTGAAGGTAGACCTTTTTGAACTTTGAATGCTGGAAATGGAAAAGTAAAACATCTTTTTCGTAAAGTAATCTTTATATTGAAATTGTAGGAAGAGCTCGAAACCCATTCTGAGGCAAACAATTTATCGATTTTTGTTCACTATGGTGGTGATAGGAGCAATGAACCAAGAGTGATAGCTGAACCTACTATGGTCTTAACAACTTACGGTGTTCTTTCTTTGTCGTTTAAAACTGTAATCCATCTTAGTCATTTAAATGTTTCTTACAAGCCACTTCTCATTGTGCTTTATTAAGTAATATAATTCATGCGATGGGTATTATTCATCGACAATAAATCCCAGAGACAAGCCAACAACAGCCATCATCACCATCAATTTTCAGCTATGTGTCTGTGGATCCAGGTGCAGTGGAGAGAATAAGGGCTTCATCAGGATTAGCGTGCTTTTTTTCAATGAACACTCGAATGGTTTGTTTTTTTTTTTTGTCATGATATTGGGCTGTTTTTATAAGTTTTGATAGTTTATTATTATTTACTGATCTGGGATTTCTACAAATTTGTTGTAATTTAATGGGTTAAATCTTGGCATAAACTGGAAACTAAGTCTATTGTAAGTTTGTCTGGAAACTTTGTGGCTGTGTATTTATAGATCTGGGATTTCTACATGTCATTATATATATAAACTTTGTGGCTGTGTATGCTTCTCTTCAATGTGGATTGAATTGATGGGTGTAACTGTAAATGGTTTTAGGTATTGTTGAGCGGACGATGGAGAAATGGAGTGGGAGATGGAGGTAACAGCAGCCATTGTTTTGTTGAAGATGGATTATCCAGGTACCTTATTTCTTTAAATATGATTGTTAACTATTAAGTTACAAAAATTTTCTATAAATAAGGTTTTGCTATTTTTGCCTGAGTAGTTCTGTTTAAAAATCTCTTAGCACAGCAAAGATAATTTGTGCTCTGCTTATTGCACAAAATATATGTAGTTGTAGAGAGTAGAGACATACACACCTTTAGATGGCTGCTCAAATTTGATATCAGGGTGTCTCAATTTCAAGCTAGAAATCAACAACGCACATAGTAATTTTAGGAAAAGGATGGTTGTTGTTTTCTTTTTGTTATTCACTCTCCACTCACTGTGCTTGAGATTAAAATATTTTTTTTCTTTGTTAGTGATATCCTTTGTTCATTAACATACAGAAGAAACAGAAATGGTAAATTATTGTGTTCTGTGTTAAAAAAAATACAGCAGCAACAAAATAGTTTATATGTATATATGATTAAGATGTGTATGTAACATGTAAGTATATACGTAGTGTGGGTGCTGCTGGCAACAAAACAACAACATCACACACACACACACATATACACACACTAATTGTGTGTACTATTAGGACCTTGACCCCGAGATTATGTCTCGAAATTAAATCTCAGGGTATCCATTCTGGGAATCAAAAATCAGAAACAACGGCCTCAATATTCATGTGTGTTTATGCTGTCCAAAATCAGAGTGCTGATGTTATCTACTTCACATGTGTAGGTGCTGGAGATCCTTGGCTTGCCAATATTAGATTTCGTCTGGTTGATTTTTCTCATGTTATCATACTGAAATCATAAACATCTTATGGATATCTCAAAACATAAACAGCCAAGATGCTGCTTTGGTGTTTTCCAATCACTTCTCTTTTGTTTGATTCTGAATGATTGTATGTCAATGTTTTGATGGTATTATGTAGTTTTCTCAATTTTAATCGATAGGCTACTTAATTTATTTAAATACCTAATTAAATTGCAAATGGCATCATGGTGGTTCATACTGTAATTACTTCATTAAATACCTATTTAAAATGCAAATGGCATCATTGATGCTATTAAGGAGACTGCCTTGCTGACGAAACCTTCCATTACATGTTCTTAAATAAGTTTTGTGTCAGTCATTCTTTTGGTTGAAAACTTGGATCTGTCTTCCTATGATTTATAAATGTCAGGTTAAACATTGATTTCACTCTTAGTCTAACATGGTGCATTTAGCAGTTGGATTTTAGAGCAATGTGTGGCAAGTACCAGCTTTATGACAAATTGCACTCTTCTTACTGAGTGTTTAAACGCACTATTTTAGTGGGTGTTTAGAATTTGGTATATCTTGTTTTTAGTTTTAAATAAACATGTAAGGCCGGGCACATCTAATATCAATTGTTATAAAAGGTAATTCCATTAATAATTCTGATAGTTTGACTTTTTATTGCAGTTGCTTCAGCTGCTAATGCTTACTTATTATTTCCTTTATGCATTTCATAACTTTCAAATTTTATTCCTACCAGGCTTGTCTTTGAATGTATACTAGCATCTGATTGTTCTTTACTAAGCAACCAATTTCTCTTGTTATCAAGTTTGTTATTATAGATTTGTTTATATTACATTTTGGTTATCGATGCAAATGCATTATAGCTGCATTCAGTTAGAGATTACTCAATATCAGTGTTTAATGGACATCATGACTAGAAAAATACAAACAAGGTGAAATATCCTTCATCTAAAATGACTTGTATATATAGGGGTTTGATGTTAAAGAAATTGATTTCTATTCTTGTATTTGGGTGTGTCTAGAATTAGAAATGATTATATTTGAGATACATTATGTCGTCTTTATGCATGTAAACCATTCCTTGCAGCAAAAAACGTTATGCTTGCTGTGGTCAAGTCTGTGACATTGCATGATGAAAGGACAGTGGAACTGTGGGATTTGTCCATATTTTACTTTTCAGAGAACGATGTTGGCAAGAAGAACAGGGCTCTAACTTCTATCAAGAAGCTACAGGAACTCAATAATATCGTGTTGGTTCTCGCCTTGCCTACAAATTTGACTGAAGAACAACTTTCTAACTTTGAGGTACTTGTTTACTTCACTTGCACAAATAAGAATGCCATGATCATGCTATGTCAACCATGATAATGGAATTGCAATTTTCTTTCTACTTATTGATGATAAATATGGTAAAGTATTATCAAAAACTTCATTTCCTCTTTCCTTGCTTTTTATACATAAATTTGTTGAATACGTTGTTATATAGGTGTCTCATCATGTTTCAAGTTTGTGGGTAATGTGTTTTTTTATTACGAAAATGTATTTATTTTTACCATTACTCGATGTATCATTATACTATTATGCATTAAAAAATTACTCCAAATGAATATACAGCTTTTTTAAACAACTCAAGTTGGGGATTTCGTTATATATAGTATGAACATGGGATATAAATGTGTTGTGTATGTGTGTATGTATCCTTCAATCTAAAATCAGTATATGAAGAAACAAGTTTATGTGTGTATGTGTCCTTCAAATTAAAAACAGACACGATCTGCAGGGGTTATAAATGTGTTGTGTGCTTGTCTGTGGTCCATATATGTTTGTATTCGACATTAATTTGTGGCAGCAACAGATCTTAGTGATTTTAAATGAGTATGTATATATGTTAGTGTGTGTGTTTTGAATTAACAGTACCAGGAACCGAGGTAGATCTTCGTAGAATGATAGGAGTTTTGGTATCTATGATCCTATTTAATGCTTCTCTTTTTTTTGTTTAGTCATTCTTATTTTGTCTTCTAAGTCTTCATCTAAGTTTGTTTTTACTTTTGTGTAGCCGTATGCATTTATTTGAAAGGGCAGGTAATGTTATAGCTGGTGTTGAGATGATATATATTTTATCATGTGCTACTCTTTTTTCTGTGTTCTTAATCTGATCTAAAAGCAGAGGGCATATATTGCTACTGCGTTTTAAATATGCTAAAATTTGGTATGACTTTTATAATCACTTGGCTTTGGGAACCTTGGGAACATACTTGCATTTTAATTTTTTGTTTCCCCCAAACCGTCAATTCCATTCCCCAAAGCACCTCTTCGATTTCCCCAAAGCACCGGCTTGTGGTTGATTTAGTAATTATGTTTTTTATAACACATTTATTTGGAATTTATGATGACTGATTATATGCTAATTAAATGGTCAAAATGCTAAGATTACAATGATGTGTCATTTTTACATATATGGCGATGACACTTTAGCAAGAAAATTTTATCTGATTTTATATATATTTGATTTTTGATTTCGTCAAATCTGTAATTCTATATTCAATCGTTCATTCCATCTATTCTGAATCTGATCTGTATCTAAATTATGTATGATTTCATGAAAATTCTTTTTTGTGTTTGTGTTTGTGTTTGTGTTTTTGGAATCATCTCAGATTCTGTGATGTTCACTGGCAGGATGGTCATTGATTTCTTGAAAATTCTTTTTTTGTGTTTATTTTTGTGTTTTTTGGAATCGTCTCAGATTCTATGCTGTTCACTGACAGGATGGTCATCGGACATCGGAGGAAACAAAGTTTCTTACCTACAATAAGTTATAAAGTTAACAGAAGGTATCACTAACTAACACTTATAAAGATATTTTCACTACATTTGCTGCCATGATTAACCAAAAAATGAGTAGGTAGAGCTTATCAGTGGTTTTTTGCCTCCCAAATTTTACCACCAGGCATAAATTCAAGTCTTTTTTCACATATTATCATCCCTCTTTAAGTATTTCTACATTTGAATTCAACCAATCTTTTAATTGGATTGGGGCTAATTTGTTTTTATGATTAGAATATGACTTTGTTATCATGAGAAGGTTCAGACTGCTGCAAGAGCAAATTTTACACAAGAAATATCTTTTCAGTCTAATGACAAAGACATCCTTTTCTAAGGTGACTTTTTCTTACAAGCAACTTTACTTTGAGAAAAGTTTTATTATTTATGTGATCCCAGTAGTTTTGTTTCCGTATTGTAAATAGTAGTTGAAGACAATACAAAAGCAGTGAGATGCAATGCTAATGATCTGTTAAACGAACAAGAAATCGAAAAAAATATTTGTGCCGCCGCCGCTTTGCGCGGGTATGTAGCTAGTATATATATATATATATATATATATATATATATATATATATATATATATATATATATATAGGGAAGGGTTCTATTGAGAACCATAAATATTGTGAGAACTTAAGTACCTTTTATGGCCTTTGGATTAATAGAATCAATGGTTGATATATTGGATGACAATTTTGTAATTATTTAGATTTTTGATATTAGGGAATCATGAAAAAGTGTGAAAAGAGTATTTTTGGAATAAAAAAATCTGTTTTTTCTCTTTCTCTCACTTACTTTTTTCATTTTCATTTCATTTTTCTTTCGTGAGAATTGATTTTTATAGTGAAAAAGCGTTTTTTTATTAAAAAAATATTTTTTTCTATATAGAAATTTATTTAATTGCTAAAAAATTTACGTATTCTTTATAGAAATATTATGTGTCTTTATAGAATGTTATATAATTGTATATCTTTTTATGTAGATTAACATTACTATTCATAATCCGAATGTTATGTTTCTTATATTATATTCTATGTAGATTTATCATGTAATCTACGTAGAATGTCGTGTAGAATGTCAAGTATCATATATTCTACGTAGATTACATGATAATCTACATAGATTATATGATAATCTACATAGAGTGTCGTAGACGGACTGAAAAAAAAAGGAAGATTTTATTTAGACATTTTATCAAACACTTGGTATGCAACTGATATAAAATATACCAAAAACACATTTTTAAACAAAAAAAAAAAAACCATTAATCTTGTTAATCATAAACAAAATCTTTTTTAACAAAAAACATCTAATAACTATTACATTCATTATAAATCTAATATCTTACAAATAATCTTCATTATAAAAATGGAAAATGAATCTGTCATATTCTATATAGAGTATCGACGAACATATTTTAGGTAGATTATCATGTAATCTACGTAGATTGTCATGTAACCTACGTAGATTGTCAAATCATTCAATCTACGTAGATTTTCATGTCATGCAATCTACGTAGAATGTCATGCAATCTACGTAGAATGTCGTGTACATTATCAGGTTTCATATATTCAACATAGATTACATTATAAAATATACCAAAAACACATTG
>JAANYP010008060.1:145000-358306 GCA_020465985.1 Centrapalus pauciflorus
ATATATATATATATATATATATATAAAAGTGTTATGTTTATTCGCACTTATAAGAATGTAAAAATTAGTTACAATTACAAGTGTGGAGTTTTTATACTCAAATATGTGTTTTAAAAAAAGTTTGCAGATATAAATGTGGACAAACTAATAATTTGTTCACGTTTAAAAGTATGAAAATTAGTTTGTCACATTTAATTTGTCCGCATAAGAGGAAGCGTGGCAAAATTGAGTGTGATAAATTTATCTCTACACTTTCAAGTACGAAAAAATCAAAATTTGTCCACACATATACATGTATGTGAACTTTTTTCTTCATGATTTTAAATGTGGTAATTAGGATGATTTAGTATATATTTTCACGCTTATTACTGCAATAATTTTAAACGCATTTATAAGTGTAGAAAATTTACTAAATTTTTACACACTTTTAAAAAAGCGTGTAAAAATGATGTGAACAACTGACATATTTGTTGTAGTGATACATGTTACATACGTATGTGTATATATATATATATATATATCCTGATCAAATGACAAAGATGTTATTGTGAGAAATGATGAGAAATTATATTGGTTGGTTTATTTTTAATATTGATTCACTCTATATTGAATTTACATATTTTGTAAAAATTAGAAGGTATACTATAAAGTTAATGAAACAATATAATAAACTAATAAAATTCTCTCGCAAGTTTATTAAAAAGTGAGTAAATTAAAAAAAAAAAGTTAAATAAATTAATGTTATTTTTTACAAAAATTATTTTTCTTTTTGAATCCGATATACCACCTGAAAGACTCTTTCTACATAACTATCGATAACACCGGCCTTTTTATAGAAAAGCATATATGTTGATGAAAAATTAAATATCTAAAACTTAATAATCCCCATAATTTGCTCTTATGGGTGTTAATTATTGGTACATGCAACAATAATTGGAACAACTTCGTAATGTTTATGCTGATGATCAATTATTTAGTGCATATGTTGGAACAGTTCGGATGTGGATGTTGAAAAGTGCAGCTGAGAAGTTGACATCAGGAGAACAAACCAAAGAAAAAACAACAATATAAATTATTTAAATCTATAAATAAATTTGAAATAAAAATTTAATATTAAAATATGACCACTTTTGGAAATAATTGGTCCTTTGACTACCCATGGGGTTTGGATTCCCATGCATTTCGCTGTTCACTCTTCATCGTTCAAATACAACTCTTTATTCAGTTCAAAATTACAAATGGATCTTTGGCCATTAGTTATCTCTACGCTGAATTAAAAACGGGTTAAACGAAAAGGTTTATTATATACTAATGAGTAGTGACTGGATAAAAGTACCATTGAAATTTGAAACGTATACAAACTAGATCGAAATGAACCGATACACGTAGAATTTGGTTTTTGGTTTCGGTTAGTAACTTTTTGGCTATCGAATCGATTGGCCGGGTCTGGCTGCTTTGTGTTTTTTTAGGGAAGTCAGTTGGAGTCGCATGCGAAACAACCGAGTGTTTGGTTATAGATTGCCCTCGACCTTATAATTTGATGATACGACTAGTTCAAAATTAGTCTAATAGATCACAAATAAGAATGATAAATTTACAATAATTTTCGTAAATATAATTTATGTTTTCATGAATAGATTTACCGTGTAACTAATTCTAAAAACATGATCATAATTGTTATTAGGGTAAATTACAAATTTCGTCTTTGTGGTTATATGTAAATTATGGATCCGGTCCTTTTTAAGTCGAAATTACAACTACGGTACCTATAGTTTGCTAATTGGCTCTTTTGTTATGGTTTTAATCCTTTGTCCAAGCATTTTTATAAAAATGACATTTTTACCCATAAGATATTATAAATATAGGCAATAAACTTTTTTCCAATTAATTATAATAATAATTAAACTTTAATTTAAAACAAAACAAAAGGAACAAAATCAAATCAAATTAATATTAATCAATATAAAACTTAAAAACTAATAAGCGTTCTAAATTAAAACAAAAACGAAATCAAATTAATACATAACAAAGCAAATGTAATACTAGATGACCAGATACATTTGATGGGAACAATGGAGGAAGAGAAGAAGATAAGTGGAGAGAGAGAGAGAGAGAGAGAGAGAGAGAGAGAGAGAGAGAGAGAAGAAGATAAGTGGAGAGAGAGAGAGAGAGAGAGAGAGAGAGAGAGAGAGAGAGAGTACGATGACTTCTTCTACAATGTGGCAACGACACCACCGCCAGCCCCACCCCTGTGTCCAATGTTCCCTTAGGTCAGCCACACCAAGACCGCCAACCCCACCCCTGTGGTTGCACCATCTACACCCTCCCCTGCACCAGTTATCGCTCCAGCTCCGGCTCCCTCTGGTCCGGTTCTGTGTCCCTTCTCTGGACCATTAACTGAAGCGTAACCTAAGGGTTTGTTCAAGGTTAGGGTTGTTGATTTTTGTTCCCAACTACCATCAATTTTTTCTTAAAAACGCTAAAAGAAATCAAGATTGAA
This sequence comes from Centrapalus pauciflorus, assembly GCA_020465985.1. NCBI lineage: Eukaryota > Viridiplantae > Streptophyta > Magnoliopsida > Asterales > Asteraceae > Centrapalus > Centrapalus pauciflorus. The sequence continues at coordinate 147,501 of JAANYP010008060.1, forward strand.
GGTAAGGTTTCTACATCGGGTTTTGTTGGATTTCCCCTTTTGAATCCCTGATAGATTGGTCGAAAGATTGAAGGTTTAGGATCTGGTTTCATTTGATTTTTGGGTTTGTGTTCTTAAATTTTGGTTGGGTTTGTGTAGTCAGTCGTTTCTCCATTCTCGATCTAAAGAACATATCCAATGGAGGTGGGTTTTGCGTTTATGAAGAACTCAAGAACACGCTTGGTAGTGATGGGTTTTGCGTTCCTGAATAGTGTTCATTTACGTGATTAGTGTGTTCTTCTTGAAACAATGAAGAACACGACCTGTATAAAGAGAAAACAAGAGAGAGAGAGAGAGAGAGAGAGAGAGAGAGAGAGAGAGATTTGTTAATAATTAAGATAAAAAAACAATTTGGATTTACTTTTATTATTTTTATTGTTTGATTTTATAAAAAATAAGTTCATTGCCTACTTTTATTATATCATCAAGGGTAAAATGGTCATTTTAAAGTCAAAGGACCAAAACTACAACAAATAACCAACCATTGATACTGAATTTGTAATTTCGACTTGAAAATGATTTGTTCCATAATTTGCATATAACCACAGGGACGAAAATTGTAATTTACCCTTGTTATTATTTATTTTGGAGTAAATTACATAAATAGTCCCTGAGGTTTATTTGAAATTATGATTTTTGTCCCTAAAAGAATTTTATTACATCAATAGTCCCTAAAATCAAAACTTTGCACTTCAATGGTCCTTGTCCCCGTTAAAATTAATGGCTATCTATTAATTTATTATAAATGACATTATTATCCTTTTATAAAATTACAACTATGGTCTCTCAAAGCTTTTATCACCAAACTTCATGATAATCTTAATTCTTAGTAATTGTTATTTTAATAACTCTTACAATCAAAATTACATGAAAAATTTATAGGTTATAATATTATAATTGTATTATCATTTATATCCAACTAATTTCATTTCATTAAATAACTTGTTTTTACATTATTAAAATTTTTTTTATTCATTATTTATTAAATTAACTATGGTCGCACATTGATATGTTTTGCATATCATATTTGATTTATTATAGTTCTAGTTTGTAATGTATTTTTTATCTCAAAACTTCAAAAGAAATTCATAAAATTTATAAAATAAATCTAGAGAAATAAGTTTGTGAAAACACAAACATGGAAAGAAATATGTTTTGATCCATCCTTAAACAAAATTTAAAAATTTAAAAATATTCTAATAGAATATTAAAATTTTGACATAACATCTTCAAATATTACAACAAAGAAAAAAAAACAAAGAAAATTTAGTGAAAAACATTGATAAATAGTACAAAAGTTATCAGTTCGTGTTATTTTAAGCGAGTTTTGTAAGATTCGTACATTGCTAAATGATGTGTAGCTATGAGATTGATTAAAAAGTACTGATAAAATATATATATGTTTCAAATAATTATATGACGAATGATATAAAATAAATAGCTACTGCTAGTTATAGAACTAAATAAAAAAAATTCATCAAATACATAATTAATTTAGACCTTAAGTATTAATAAATGAATAATGTTTTGACTCTTTACTTAGTGTTGGAAACTATTTTGTCGATGAAAATAATAAGTTTAGGGGTATTGTTGTAATTAGTCAGTAGTTGTGACTTTTTGTATAAATAGAAATAATTGTACTGAAATGTACAAATCGTACATTCTCTCTTTTGCACGGATTTCATTGTGGTACGGATTAGGTCAACTGGAACAGTACTCTCATTCTCCATTTTTGTAATTTCCAGATCTTGATATATGAAATCATTCGGATAGTGTTTCTCTTGATCTTAATTATTTGATATATGTTTTGTGATTGATTAAATATGAATATCAATTGGTATCAGAGCCTGTAATGACAATTTTTGATTGAATTTGAGAATCTGAATTTTTTTCCAAACCACTATTACATTCGCTTTTTGGAAAATTCAGAAAAACCCTTGGGGTTTTTGATTCAGTGGGTGTTTGATTGTGTAAATTAGATCGAAGGTTCCACTTTTAAAGACCTACAAATTGAGTATAATCTCAGTTTGTAATTCCAAACACACAAAAACTTCTTTTGATTTTACGGATTTTGAAAAAGGGTTGTTTTCTTGACTGTTCCTGATAAATACTAGGGTTTTGATCTGAAATTGGTCAAAGTATTTTCCCAAAAAGTTTTTGTAAGTGTAAAACACACCTTCGATTGAAATTTGGGATTCATTCATTCTATTTTTTGTTGAAAATTTTGAAAATATGGACTTAGAAAGTTTCAATTCAGGTAAAACTCGAATTAAATTGAAAATTCAGTTTTAATCGAGTTGGATCAAGACTTGATCGAGTTGGGAGAGTTCTTTGGTCGAGTTCTATAAAAGAGTTGATCGAGTTGGATCTTTGTTTCAATCAAGTTGGATCCTTGTTTCAAACGAGTTAATTAAAGGCTTATTCGAGTTGACTTACTCTTCATCCGAGTTGAAACAAAGGTTCATTCGAGTTTTATTAACAAACTTTCAACAAAAGGTAGTGATTTTTGAGTTTGTTAAATTTCCATTCGAGTTGGATTAAACTTTCAGTCGCGTTTCATCAAACATAACTCAAGGTTAATTCAAGATAATTCGAGTTTTATCAAATCTTGTTCGAGTTTAATCAAACACAATACAAGTTACTTCTGTTTCAATCGAGTTTGTTGACTTGTCATCCGAGTTTCATTTCTAATCATTTGTTTGATCATTTTTCGAGTTTGATAAGGTTTCATTCGAGTTTTATACTTCTTCATTCGAGTTGATCCATTCTTTGTTTGAGTTTCACAACTCTTTCATTCGAGTTTGATTTCTTACCATTCGAGTTTCACCCTTCTTAGTTCGAGTTTGATCATACTTATTACAAGTTTGATCATTCATCCAGTGTTCACTTCATATCAATCAAATCCCATTAAAAGATCTTGGAAGATTCTGTTTAATCTTTCACAATGTCAAAAGATGCATTAGCCATGGGGTCGGAAACTAAACCTCCTATTCTCTATAGAGGTGAATATGTTCAGTAGAGGGAACGGTTTCTGGAATTTATCAGTTTCCATGACCTATCCGAAGAGATATTGAAATCCCTAAATGAAGGACTAGCAGTATTTCTTGAAACCATTCCAGCTGTACCAACCGACAATCCTCCGATACCGGAGAGAACCGTAGAGGTCACAAATCTAACTGAAGCAAAAAAAACAAAGAAAGCTGGGAGATAAAACTGCCAGAAAGCTCTTGCTGATTTCAATCCCGAATGATATATATATATATATATATATATATACATATATACATATATATCAGTCTGACCAATAAAATAATAGCCAAATCCATCTGGGATGAGGTGCGTAAACTTATGCGCGATTCAGACAAAGCAGCTACGAATAGAGACAGAAACAGTCTGATGACTTTTGAAAATTTTAGAGCGAGAGAAGGAGAGTTGCTGGAAAGTAACTATCTGAGGTTTGTCAATCTGATGAGTGAGATGAAGAGGAATGTAGTGACAAAATCCAATCTGGATATAAATGTCAAATTCCTGAATGTGCTGAATTCGGAATGGGATAAATACACAATGATCATCCAGCAAACAAAGAAATTGATGATATGGATTTCCATATGGTGTTTGAGAATCTTAATAACTATCAGGAAGTTATTTTAAGGAAAATGTATGGAAGGAAACAAGCTATAAAGGCAACCATTGATCCTCTAGCTCTTCTTGCTGATAAGAAATACAAATACAAGCTAAAGAAGGAAAAGCGGGTTGTTTTGAGCAGTAGTTCATCAGAATCAGAATCGACCAATTCTTCAGCTGACTCTGAAATAGAGGAGATGACAAAGCAGATGGCCACACTGACAAAGGCATTCCAGAAAAAGTTCTACCGCAAGCCGACAAATAACAAGATGCGATATAAGACAGGCTCCAGGAAATATGAAAAGAGGGATAAATATGACAAATCTGGAGAGTGTAGTGGGAATAAGACTGAGAAATATGAGAAGACTGATAAACCCGCCAAGAAGGATGCTGATCAGAAATGCTATAACTGTGGCAAACCAGGTCACTTTGCCAGAGAATGCAGATTGCCAGTTCTAAAGAATTCTGATTATTACACTCGGAAGGCATTGCTAGCAAAGGAAAAAGAGGCTGGTTAGGCATTAATGGCCGAAGATGACCACTGGCTGCAACTGTCCGAAGATGAAGACATTCTGGACGAAGACACTCATATCTGCCTGAAATCAGAAGTGTTCAATGAGTCTGAACTGAGTGAGTCTGCTATGTTAGCTGAATATGAGGTTCGGGTAGGCCTGACTGATGATGAAGATGAACAGCCAAAAGATTCTGATTCTGACAACGAACTGAGAGAGGACATGGCACTGATGGCCACAGGAGAACCATGTTGCAGTAAAGATAAGGAAGATGACAGATCAGAATCAGATGCCTCAGACACTTCAGACACACCCGAGGTACAATCTAATTCTGATTCAAATGATGATAACTCCTGTGTGCTAGAACAGAAACTTACTCAGATGGCTTACATGCTAAAAAAGTTTGAAAAATCATTTAAAGCTGAAAAGAAAAATGTCTATTCCTTGGAAAACAAATTTAGAATAGAACATGCTTTAGTTTTAGAATTTTCCAAGGATAAGGCATTCGCATTAAGATCAGTTTTAGATTTGCAAGATAAATCCAATGAACTTCAAAGTGAAATTCAAAAACTGAATAACAATAAATGTGTCTTAAAACAAAAACTGAAATTAGCCGAGTTAGAATCATTAAGTTATTCTGTAAAATACCATTCCATATTTGACGAAAGAACAAAGTTATATGAGAAAAATAAATCTTTGGAAGATGAGTTCATTAAAAGAGGTCAAACGGATCAAACAATCCATTTGAATCAACCGAAAGACACCGAATTTTATAATTCAAAATATGGTATTGGTTGGACAAATCCTAAATATCTAACAAAAGCTATTTCAACTACACCAACTCTTTATGATGTTAGATATATGAACTTAGGATTAAAAATGGTGTTTACGAAAGCATCAGATGAGATAGAATCTGGTGAAGATCTAAAAAGGTTGAGGAATGATAAAATGCAATATACTTTGGATTATAACAAATTAAATGATAATTATCAAAATTCTTGCATTTTAGAAGAGTATATACAGACTTATTCTGAAAAAGATTTGTAATACTACTTCCACTCAAAAGCCATATATTCCAAATTCAATTCTAGAAAAGATGAATTCTGATCTAGAATTGAAACTTAAAACTTTTGAGACTGAAAATGAAAAGCTTTAGGTTGAAATTAAGTATTGGAAAATAAAAATGAAAAACCAGCTTGAAAGCAAATCTCAACCAGATCAGAAACCTTCGATTCAACCTAATCCTATCAATTCTGAAAAGGAATTTGATCTTTACATGAGCTCTTATTTTAACTCATCGGAGGAAATGTTTGTCAAACTTGTTGATTTTATAAAACCACTCCATGACAAACAATCTGATAAACCCAAAGAACCTGCAAGTATTTTGAAAAGCATACCTACAAATTCTAAGGTTAAGTCAGTAACTTCACCTGTTTTGCATAACGAAAAGGAGAAAACAAAAGTTAATTTTGTAACTCCAAAATTTGAAAACGGTGAATCTTCTTCATCAAAGGTTTCAACTGCAAAGAAAGCACATACTCCTCAAGGTAAGAAGATTTTGTAGAAGAAGAGTAATTCTAAAGTGACTAATTCTTGTTTTTCTGTTATGTCAGATAATATTGTGAAAAGTTCACCAAAGAAAGTTTGGAGAAAGAAGCAACAAGCAGAGAAAACAAGAGTATTAGACAAGAGTGGAGAGTGAAAGAAAATTCTGTTACAGATAGGATTAGATGCATAGATAATTCTGTCTGTAATAAAACTTCTGTTACAAACTGTTCTAAATACTCTCGTACTGAATTGCTTTCTTTAAATTCTGCTAATTGCCATGTGTTGAATGCCAAATCTGTATATAAATCTGATAAGTTTTATGGTTGCCAAAGCATAAGGTTCCTACTTTTAAACAGCAAAAGGTTCCAAAGAAGCGAATTTCAAAATCAGTTCCACAACGAACTGTACAAAAATTGATACCTAAAAACACTGTTAAAAAGTGGGTTCCTAAGTCAAAGACTTTATCTGTTGAACAGTGTAAAGAGTCACCACATGATTTACCAAATTCCAAAGTACCCAACTATAAGTGGGTACCTCATGTTTTTCTTCATTTTATAGGTAAATCATGTGTGGTACCTTGACTCCGGGTGTTCCAAGCATATGACCGGACAGAGAGAAACTCTCACGAATTTTGTAGGCAAATTCTGTGGGGCGATACGATTTGGTAATGATCAACTTTGTCCGATTAAAGGTTATGGGAGTCTGGAGTACGACAAAATAACAATTCAAAAGGTTTTCTACGTTGATGGTCTTGGTCATAATCTGTTCAGTATCGACCAACTGTGCGATAAAGGGTTAGAAGTCAACTTTAAGGCTAATCGGTGTAGTATTAGATCTGGGGAAGGGAAGGAGATCCTTGCAGGGAATAGGAATACAAATCTGTACTCCATAGATTTAGCCAACATATATCTGAATAAAGATGTCTGCTTACTGTCAAAAGCAACATCTAAAGTATCATGGTTGTGGCATCGCCGTCTTTTCCATCTGAACTTCAAAGAATTAACGAATCTTGCAAAAAATGTGGTTTAGTCAAAGGGTTACCAACTCTCCGATTTCAGAAGGAGCAACTGTGTGCCGCTTGTGAAAAAGGAAAGATGGTGAGAGCTTCTCACAAGTTAAAAGTTGAACATTCTCCAATTAGGGCTTTAGAGCTACTCCATATGGACTTGTGCGGACCTATGCGAGTACAGAGTATCAATAAGAAAAGATATGTGTTGGTCATAGTAGATGATTATTCAATATACACATGGGTATTCTTCCTGAGATCCGAGTCTGACGCTACCAAGATCATTATTGACTTCATTCCCAAAATTCAAGTTAAGTTGCAGCTATCGGTTCAGACCATTAGATCTGATAATGGTACAAAATTCAAGAATAAGTCACTCGAGACATTTTTGAGTTCTGTTGGGATAACTCATCAATATTCGGCAGCTCGTACCCCACAACAAAATGATGTAGTTGAAAGACGAAACTGTACACTTGTGGAATCCGCTAGGACGATGCTTGCTTACTCTAATCTGCCGTTATTCCTCTGGGCTGGAGCTGTAGCAACTGCGAGCTTTACTCAGAACAGATCGATCATCAACAAAAGATTCAGAAAGACACCATACGAACTGATTAACAAACGAGTTCCTAATGTTAAATTCTTTCATGTGTTTGGTGCAGGTGTTTCATCCTGAATGATAAAGACAACTTGGGAAAGTTTAATCTGAAAGCGGATGAAGACATCGTCATTGGATATTCCAAAGAGTTAGTGGCTTTCCGAGTCTACAATAAAAGAACGAAGACCGTCAACGAGAGCGTAAACGTCAAATTCAACGATGGAATTGTAATGGCTTCTGAACACGCCAGTTCAGGACCCCAACATAAACAGTCGACTTCAATAAAGTCAACAGAGCTTAATGACGACAAGAATGATCTAAATAAACTTTTTGAAAATTTTGATGAAGACTACTTTGAAAAGACCAAATATAATGTTCCAATTTTGGTTCCTGACAGGATTAATGAAGGTCCGGTCGTAGTCTCTGATCATTCACATCAACCGATTTCTGAAGATACTGGAGAGGTTTCAACGACCGATGTACACATACCTGTTGATAGTGTACAACCAATTCAAGCTCCAGAATCTTTTGAAACTCCCTTGAATTCTGAAAATTCAGAAACCCAAACCTCAGTTGATATCCCTTCTACATCTGAAACAAACCCCCGAATTCCCTACCTGGACTTGAATCCAAATCAAGACCAACTTCAATCTTACCCTCATACATTCAAATGGACAAGGGATCATCCACCAGAAAACATCATTGGTGATCCCTCTGCCTCAGTAAAAACTAGGAGAGCTACCATGAACGAATGTCTTTTCTTAAATTTCTTGAGCAAGATTGAGCCAAAGACTGGCTGCAGACTGGATTGTAGCTATGCAAGAAGAGCTCAATCAGTTTGAAAGGTTGAAGGTCTGGCGATTGGTGGAATGACCAAAGGACAAGTCTATCAATGACACGAAGTGGATCTTCAAGAACAAGAAAAATGAACATGGAGTCATCATTCGAAACATAGCTTGCCTCGTTGCCAAAGGTTACAGCCAGCAGGAGGGAATCAATTATGACAAAACAATTGCCCCCGTTGCCATGATTGAAGCGATTAAAATGTTTTTAGCATTTGCTGCACATAAATTTTTTACTGTATATCAAATGGATGTAAAAACTGCATTTTTAAATGGGGAGTTGACTGATGATATGTATACATATCAGCCTGAAGGCTTTATCCTTCGAAGCCTAATCATGTATACATTTTAGACAAATCACTGTAAGGCCTTAAATAAGCACCCCGAGCTTGGTATGATGCACTTTCAAATTATCTTTTGAAATGTGGATTTAACAAAGGTGCAGTAGATACTACCCTATTTATAAAACGTCAGGGTCCCGATATCATAGTTATTCAGATATATGTGGACGATATAATATTTGGGTCTACAAACACTGAGTTTTGCAAGAAGTTTGCATTTTTAATGTCCCAAAAGTTTGAAATGAGCATGACGGGAGAAATTAATTTTTTCTTGGATCTACAAGTAAAACAACTGAGTGATGACATTTTCATCAATCAGTTAAAATACATTCAAGACATGTTAAAGAAATTTAACATATCAATAGTACACCCATGAAAACTCCCATGGCTCCGGATTCTAAATCTAAACACGATGAGGACATCTCAAGGAAACCTGTTGATGTAACTCATTATCGAGGGATAACTGGGTCATTAATGTACTTAACTGCCAGTAGACCGGATAATATGTTTGCTACATGTGTCTGTGCTAGATATCAGACACATCCAAAAGAATCACATTTGGATGCTACCAAACGAATATTAAGATATCTTAAGGGAACTCCAAACTTAGGTTTGTGGTATCTCATGGAATCATATTTTACATTAACTGCCTTCTCTGATGCTGATCACGCAGGTGATAAAATGAATCGAAAAAGCACATCAGGAGCAGTACAAATTCTTGGTGATAAACCCGTCTGCTGGTCATCCAAAAAGCAATATTGTGTGTATCTATCAATAGTAGAAGCTGAGTCTCTTGCAGTATCATCGTGCTGTTCACAAGTGTTGTGGATGAAGAGCCAACTGAGAGACTACGGGTTTACACCTCAAAAGATTTCCATATACTGTGATTCACAAAGTTCAATAGAAAATAGCTTCAAATCCGGTGCAACACTCAAAAACTAAGCATATTGATATCCGGTATCATTTTACAAAAGATCATGTAGAAAATGGTAACGTAGAATTATATTTCGTACCAACTGAATATCAACTAGCTGACTTGTTTACCAAAGCATGTGAAAAATGATTTAATTTTATGGTATACAAATTGGGTATGTTGAATCGTTAAATTTAAATATTCAGTTGTTACACAATATAATTCTAATTCTACAATTTTTTACTTGATTTAAATTGTTGTTAATCACATGTGATTTAAAAGTTTAATTTTTCTGAGTTTAACATAATCGGATTGTCATGTACAGGGGGAGCAAAAAAGAAAATTTTTATCTGATATTTGTATATCTAATAAATTTATTATCTGATTAATTGCAGGGGGAGCAGTCATAAAAAGTGATATACATCTGAGGGGGAGCTCAAATGCAAAATTCAAGGGGGAGCACATTTTTTTTAATATCTTTTATTTTTCTGTTTAGTTACATATTTTTTTTTAATTTTTTTGTTTTTTAGTTCATTTTAATTTTGTTTTAGTTGTTTAAATTTTTTTAGTTGATAATTTGTTTAGTTTTATTTTTGTATTTTTATTTCTTTGTGTGTGTAATTTTTTTTGTTAATTGGGCTTAAATATTTAAAAGAGAGTGGGTTTCATATTTTTAAAAGTGGGTTGGATTTTTTCAAATTCAAATTTGAGTATAAATTTGAATTTTAAAATTCAAAACATCTTTTTACAAACTCCAAGAACTGTTCGCTATCTCTCTCAAACACTCTCTCAAAATTCCTTCATCATGAAGCAAGCTACAATTGTGTGTTTCATTTCAAGATTTGTGTTGAAAATTTGTAAGTATTCCACTGTTTTTGTTTCTAATCGTTCATTTTCAGTTTATTTTTATCGAATTTTATGTTTAAATGCAACTGTCTGTGTTCATGGTGTTTCGGTGTGTGTGTTCGTGATATGCTGATTTTGAGTAGTTAATCTGAAATTGATAGTCTGTTTGGATTCATTATGGTCATATGAACTTGAAATTCAAATTTCAAGTTCTATCTCAAAACACACAACATTTAATTTGAATTTGAATCTCAAACTTTTCGAGTTTATAAACTGACAGTAATATGGATTTTTGGGTGATCAAATGTTGTTTGTGGACAAACTTCAGTAAAGGAAAAGTGCTTAAAATCATTTTTCGAGTAGGAAAACGTAAATAGGTAGGCCAAAATGTCAATGGATAATTTTTGGAAATTTACAGTGTTGGGACTTAGAAAAGTATTGAGTTCAAACTCGATCAAAGGGGATTATCGATAACATTTTAGCTTTGATCGAGTTGAAAAACAAGGTTATTCGAGAAAACTTTAGTTTAGATCGAGTTGCATGATAAATAGTTCGAGAAAGTATTGTTTTTTAATCGAGTTGGACACTCTTAGGACTTAGAAAAATTTTAAATTATCAGTCTCGGTTGAAACATGGTTCGAGAAACTTTATGTTTTATCCGAGTTGATCAATATCTTTGTTCGATGAAAAGTTCTTTGTCATCCGAGTTTATTGAAAAAGGACTTGGAATGTTTTCAAGTACTTCCAACTCGATTCACAGGTCTTGCAAGAAAATCCTTTCTTTAATCGAGTTGGGTTATATGTTTATTCGAGAAACTTGTAAGGTCTTGACTCTATGAATCTATCTCGACGCGACACCGTCCCAGAGGAAAAAGGGACTTAGAGTTTTTGTACTAATTTCAACTCGATCAAAAGCTTATTCGAGAAATTTTCTTTGTGGTTCAAGTTGATCAAAAAGTCCTTTAAGGAAAACATCACTTCTTTCGAGTTTGTTGTATATTCATTCGAGAAACTGTAAGGTCTTGACTCTATGGATCTATCTCGACGCGACACCGTCCAACGAGTGCGGAATCCTTGTTAGCGGCTTGACGGTAAGATCACACACACGGAAACACGGAGACTACCACGGTGATAGACGAACGACTTAGAACGCCCCTACACGATGATTCTCTCCGAAACAACTCTCTGGAAACTTGCAAGTTCGAGATCGCCTTTGCTAATCGCTCTGATAAACGTCTGCAAAAGTCTGATAATTAATCGAATCAACCCTTAATTATACTAACAGATTCGAGTTTGTCTAGGACAAATTCGAATCAGGCCCAAGGCCCATTCGAATTTGTCCTCAATGACAAATTCGAATTTACCTTAAATTCGAACTTCAACTATCAAACTTATGTTTTAACTTATGTTTGAATTTATCTTTGAACTTTATGTTTGAACTTCTTGTAATACATTACACCAAGTTCGAACATACAAACAACCAATATCAAACACACATAATCACATATATCAAACACTTGTCAATATTCAATACCAAGTAACTTGACTTACACAAAATGCTATCAAAACTTAGACTGCTATCGTCACACAGGATGTACTAACAGACTCCCCCTTGACGATAGCTTCTAACTATTATATTTTGACTAAGTACTTGGACCATATAGACTACTTCCTGCATATAGACCTATATCTATACATATTCTCACTATCTTCTGGAACTTCCTGGCTTCAGATCTCCATCCTTCGTGAAAGAAGATAAGCTGATCATGTAGCTTCTTCAGGTCGTCCTTAGATAGGTTGATCAGGTGTAGCGGATCATATACTCTCAAAATCGTCTTCTCTTCTTGATCCTCCATTACGGCTTCTGCTGTTTCGTTGTCTATGTACCACCACTTCATGTTTGCAAGAACATCCTGTGGCATAGACTTCAACGGAACTTTCTTCAAGCATCGGACTGGCTTGTACACCATCCTAGCCCACGGTTTTCCCGTATGAGGATCTATTCTCGACTCGTCCTCGACTCTCTTGGCTGACCTCGGCTTGAGCCTTTCAAACTTTCCAGATCTACCCTCTCTTCTGATAATCTTAGCGATCACTTCAGCATAGGGGTCATCTCCAATGTTTATCAACTCCTTCCAAGCTAACTCTTTCACTTCAACCTTGGGCAGTGTGTTGAATACTTTCAGTGTTCGCCTCAAGTATAAGTCCATCTCTTCTTTTCAGTATGAATAGCTGCAATTCTCTGTCAAAGAACCAGTTTATAATTCCACCAGAAAGATTTTCGGAGCCCGGTACTCTCATTCTTCTCTTCATCTTAGGCTTTGTCTTCTTTTCTTCCTTCCGGAACCACAGATTCAGCAGTTCAGCCCTAGATGGCTCTCTCTCAGCTTCTTCAAGTTCGGAATCTTCTACCGAGGCCAATTTGATCTCATCAATATCAATCACATTGTGATTGTTTTGGACATATAACTCAGTGATAGGCTGTGAGTTTACAATCACTTCATCGACATTGTCGTCTTCATCTTCTATCACTTCATCATCGGATCTCCAATCAACTATGTCCTCCGGCACGAACTCTCCTTCCTCCAACTCTTCAATCTCATCCTCAAAATCAAACTCTATCACTTCTTCCTCAATATCCATCAGAGCGTCTGTCATCTCGCTCTCAAAAGTCTTTGAGGAACTAGGCTCACCTCCTTCAGCTCCTGACTGACTCGGCTCCCCCTGAACTTCAGCGTGCTGAACAGAAGAAAAATCTACTAGCTCATTATCCTTTTGTGCATCGGGATCATTGCCCTCTTCGTCTTCCATTCTCAACTCTTCAGTATCTCTGCAACTGGTCTCCCCCTGAGCCTTTGGATTTTTCATTAATTGCTCGATGAGGGACCTCATAGTTCTGAGCTCTGCAGCCTGATCGGCGACGAATGCCTTCAATTCAAGATTTTCTTTATCGATGTTTGCGTTATGCGCTTGAAGCTCGCCGATAGCTTTAGTAAGTTGGAAGATTTGGACTTGCTGGAAATCCACTTTGCTTTGGAGCTCTGAAAACCTTTGGTTGTCTGTGAAGGTGGATGAAGTGGATGGAATTGATGTAATAGGAGACGGATCAATCTTGAAATCAGAGTCATCTTCATCAGAATCTCTGAATGCTCTCTTTTCTGCTTCTCGATTAATAACCACAATTCTTGATCCATATCTGCCTATCTGGACAGCCGGATCTTCCATCTCTTCTGCTGGTGCCTCAATCTCGATCTTCTCAACTTCCTCTGATGACGACTCAGAGGTGGTCACTGCTAATCATCAATTTCCTCTGATTATCAACCTCTGGCCGATAATCATCAATTTCTTGCATAAGGTCATCAAGGCTAGCCGAAGGCTCCAGAATGTTTCCAATAAGCTCAGTAGTAATTTCTTCCTGAGCATGAGAGCCTTGAGCCCAAATTTCTTCCAAGGTCTCCACTCGTGGATCAATTTCGGGGGCTACAACTGACGGACCCGCAACATCTGTTGAAGGACCTGCTTCCACCGACTCTTGCACCCTGCTTGTTGAAGGCCTTGAAGCCTGAGTCTGTCTTACTTGAGCTCTCTGCCTCCTTCTTGGTTGTTGTGGAGGCCTTTGCTGTTGTTGTTGCGGCTGCTGTGGCTGAACTTCTACTTCCCCAGCCTAATTCGCACCTTCGGGGGCTTTAAAATCTGGATTTATTACAGCACCAAAAAGTGGTGCATCCAGTGGTCTAACTACTTCACCACTACGGGCATTGTGCGCTTGACAATCAGCAAAAATTTGCTTATCGATTACCGCGACACTCTGAATTTCTGGCAACTGCGGCAAGTTGGGCAAAAAATGTCTGATCAGCATCATAACAAACTTCGGATACATCAGAAATCTTTCTCTTGCGGGAGCTGTTATTTGGTGAACAAACTCCGCAAAGAACATCTCGGAGTACCTGAACTTTTTGTTGTAAACCAATGCTATCATCGCCGATTGTATCTTTGACACGATATAGTCAAATCCGACCTTCTTTTGAGCAAAGCACACCATAAAGACATGTGCAAGATACCTCCATTGCCCTATTAGACCACTCTTCATGTAAGATGCCTTAGCTACATCAAGGCCATACCCCATCCTCAAAAATGCTGCTTGCCTTACTTCCAAAGGGAAGTCAATAGGCCCAACTTCCTGCTCGACGGATCCCAGCTGCAAAACCCTACGCAACATATCGGCAGAGAATACAAGAGGCTGCCCGGGGATCCTTGTCCTCAACACAGTTGGAGTCACTGTACAGTCAACTTGCAGATGATCCCAAAATTGTCTGACATATGGCAGCACGATCTGCACATTGTGAGAAAGGGCATACGACACCCTTGAATTAGCCAAAAAGTCCACCATCTGGCGAAATGCCTGAGCTTCAGGAAGCTCACGATCCGGTGACACGACCATATTATGCTTTCGAATAAAAGCTCTATCCCCCATATCTGCACATTAAAGTATAAAATATATTAGAAGGGACAAAACAAAAATGAAATTTGTTTAAATTCAAATTTGTTTTATTTTGAACTTATGTAAGTTCAAAATCAAACACATATGAATTTCTACAAGTTTGACATAAAAATTATTCAAACATTTCGATTTTAATAGCAAACTCGAATGGCATGTTCGAATTTAACCTTAATTCGAGTTTAATGATATGTTCGAATTTAGGGACAAATTCGAAGCATATGAACAAACTCGAATGTCGTCACTTTCAAAACAAAGATCCAAGATTTAAACCATTTTAGACTTAGAAAATCACATTCACTAGTCCTAATAGGTTCTAATTAAAGATATTTGCCACTTATTTGAAGTTTCACCGGTTAAACTTTGTGATTTTGAATCAACAAAGTTCAAAACCCTTAAAACCTCAAATCTAGTCGATTTTGGCTCAAATTGATTCTAAACATCCTAAATCTTGTATAATAGTGATGTTTATACCTAGATTTAGCTATAGTATCGAACACAAAGTACAAAACTTCGATGAATAGGTGAAAACTCGAATACGATAAACTCGAAGAACTAAACTCGAAATCGCACAGGATAAACTCAAAGGGTTAAACTCGAATGTAGGTGAACAGTGAATGTTCACTGTTGACCTATATATACTAACCACCTTCGAACTTGTGTTAAATTTGAAGTTACTGACATTTTCGAATGTAAATTCGAATTTGTCTTAAATTCGAATTTAAATGAAAATTTTGAAAATCTTTGAATAAAATTCAATTTTTTCAACTTTTCCAACTTTTTTGTGTAACGGAACAAACTATGCACAATTTTTTATTTACTCTAAGCACAAGATTTTCACGCAATGTTTATTTATTCAACTAAGAATGCATCCTTAGTAACTTTGACCTTTTTCCTAAATAAAATAAAATAATATAACATTAAATAAAATAAAAAGAAAATAAAATTAAGTTAAATTAAAATTAAAATTTTGAACAAAATTTAAACTTAAACTAATCTACAATATTTTTAAATTTACATCCTATACTTAACACTAACAGAATATTTTTGGCGAGAAAGTCAAAGAAAGGTTCAATCAGATAGCGGTGTCAAATACGCACTTTCAGTATCTTACTTTCACACTTAGGAATTTTTTGATTCCTTTGATTGTTTGTCGTGACATACATTTCTAGACGATTGCTAGTATTATTTTCCCTTTAAACATGTTACACTTTGGAATATCCCTTGGCCATTTTATTTATCAAGAAATTACCTTACGTGACTCACACTTAGACATACTTTTATGATCAAGGCATACACACAATGATTATAACTTTCTGGGATTGCAAACTTTCTTTAAAAGGCAAACGTCGGACACAGTTCTGTATTTAAATACAACAGAGTGTCTTAGTTTGTCTTAAAGTTTATTTTAAACCTAGCAAGACAGCGGTGACAGGTCTGTACCGACGTACAACAAAGCGACTTATCTTCCTAACTCGAGTCAAACCAGAGGCAACAGGTCTGTACTTACGTACAACAGAGTTACTTGTTTTGACTCTCAACTCAGTATCATGATTTTTCTGTTCTTTTCTTTTCTTTAAGATGTATCTGATGTTGCTATACATCCCCCAGAAAGTTTGCATACCTCATTTAGAATCAATGTCTGTATGTCTCTAACATAAAAATTAAGACCATTTGGCCATACATCTAAGTTAGTGACACGTCTGACTTTTTCTTGAATATTTTATTAGCATTGAGACTCCCTTTGTGTATTATGCCTACCAACATATCAAACTAGATAATGTATAACACTTAGAAATTTAGGTGCATAATGTGTGAAAGCTTAACATTTAGAGATTGTAATGACTGTGCTAATTTTCGTCACTTTGAACCTATGTATCTAAAACTTAGCTCATTTTCTGATATTCTCTTTTTTTTTTGAATTTTTTAAAGGTTTTCTCTCTTTTTTTCTTTTGTTTTTCATAAATAAGAGTAAGAAAATAAAATAACCTACTAACTTACTATAAAAAGAAATTCTCCTAAGTTACTAAACTTACTATAAAAAGAAAGAAATTCTACTGCTATAAAAGGAAATAAACTCTACTAAGGTCAATTTACTCTGGATTATGCATCCCGTTTAGTTGAACTAAATACTCAAAACGTGACTTATCAAAAGTTTCGGTAAATAAATCAGCATTATTATCATCCGTTGCAACTTTTACCAGCTTAATTAAGTTCTTTTCAGCACAATCACGAATAAAGTGGTGTCTTATGTCTATGTGCTTGGTTTACTGTGTTTAATTGGATTATTTGTTATTGCAATAGTTGACTGGTTATCTATCCTAATAGGAGTAGGAGTATAAGTCAAACCGTAATCCCGCAATTGTTGTTGTATCCACAAAACCTGTGAACAGCAACTACCCGCAGCAACATATTCGGCCTCGCACGTTGACACGGCTACCGAAGTCTGTTTCTTGCATTGCCAGGAAACGACCCTCCCTCCAAGGAACTGACAACCTCCAGTTGTTGACTTGCGATTCAAGCTGCATCCTCCATAGTCTGAATCCGTGAATGCCTCCAATTCCAGATCACCCTCCGCGTGATACCATAGTCCCAGCTTCGGTTTCGACTTGAGGTATCTTAGAATCCGCTTCACAGCTTTCATGTGCATCTCTTTTGGATTAGCTTGAAACCTAGCACAAATACACACAGCAAACATTATATCAGGTCTAGAAGCAGTTAAATACATGAGTGACCCAATCATGGTCCGATATAACGTCGGATCCACATCGGTATCACTTTCTGTACCCGGTCCGAGATTATGATTCACTTGAATCGGCGTGCTGAAGTGAGCTGTCAGCTTGGTTCCTTCCATCCCGAAGCGCTCTAAGATGTCGTAGACATACTTCGTCTGATGAATAAACATTCCCTCGTTCCTCTGTTCGACTTGCAAACCCAGAAAGAAGTTTAACTCACCCATCACACTCATCTCAAACTTAGATTTCATCACCTTTTCAAAGTCTGTGCACATCTGCTCGTCTGATGACCCGAAAATTATATCGTCGACGTACACTTGTACCAAGATGAACTGTTCACCTTTTCGCTTCACAAACAACGTACTATCTATTCTCCCTCTTTCAAACCCGTTGTCTAAAATATGATTAGATAGAGTCTTGTACCACGCCCTCGGTGCTTGATGTAATCCATACAAAGCCTTATCTAACCGATACACTCTGTCTGGATATTTCGGATATGTAAAACCAGGCGGCTGTTCCACATATACCAGTTCCTTCACTTTCCCATAAAGGAAAGCACTCTTAACATCTAGCTGATAAACTTTAAAACCTTTGAAGGAAGCAAAAGCCAGAAACAACCGAATTGCTTCAAGCTTTGCTACTGGCACGAACACTTCATTGTAATCGATTCCTTCCTCTTGATTGAAACCCTTTACCACAAGCCTTGCTTTGTTGCGAGTGACTATACCTCGATCATCTCTCGTGCATTTAAAAACCCATTTGGTTCCTATTGCAACTTCTCCTCGAGGTAACGGAACTAACTCCCACACTTCTAGTTTCCTAAACCGTGACAGTTCTTCCTGCATCGCTTCAACCCAAGAGTTGTCTTTTAGTGCCATTTGCACATTTTTCGGCTCTATTTGCGAGATGAAACATGAGTAGAGGCAAGTGTGAAAGGCCTCGGAGTCATTGATCATCAACAACAACACTGTGTTGTTATTCAAACTACTCCTAGTCCTCACACCAGCATTAGGATTTCCTATGATACTCTCAATAGGATGATTCTTGTTAATCCCAGATGTTTCTATCTCGTCAACTCTCAGATTATCTCCCAAATTTGATCCTATCTCTCCTAACGGGGGAACGACTTCAGACTCCACATTTTCTTCCTCATGGACACTGTCTTCAGAGTTAGAACCAGTTGTCTGATTTTTGTTTGTAGGAATTTCAGAATCATTTTCTGCTGGAGATCTATCTTCAGTTGATGTAGGCTCGGATGTTGATGGAAAGGTGGTCCTAGGAAAACTTTGACCCTCGTCATTCAGATTTAATGATGACATGTCTAGTTCGACTATACCTGCATTTCCATCCAAAGGAATGTTAAATGACTCAAACAATTTGTCATAATCAAATATCCATTCCGGACCAGTTTGGGGTTCATGTGTATAACTTGTGACATCTATGTTATACACAATCTCTACTGTACCATTTCATTTGTTAAAAACCCTTTTATTTGATGAATTAGGCACATAACCTAGGAAATAACCTTCGTCAGCCTTTTCACCAAATTTTGGTTGATGTTTTGTATTCATTAACGTACATGGTACCCCAAAAGGTTCGAAGCCAGTTAAATTTGGTGGCCTTTTATTCAAAACTTCATAACAGGTTTTGTTCAATGATTTACAGTAAGGACCCGGTTTAAAACATGGCACGCGGTATTCACTGCCTCCCCCCAAAACATGGTAGGAAGCTTTGAATCCGAAAGCATGGTCTTTGCTGCCTCAATCAAAGTCCTGTTTTTCCGTTCTGCCACCCCATTTTGTTGTAGCTCATATGGTGCACTAAATTGATGCACTATGCCCTTTGATAGGCAATATACACCAATAACCGTGTTTTTAGACTCTGTTCCGTTATCACTTATGATCGCTTAACCCTCGTTCCGTAAGAGTTTTCCACTTGGTCTAAGAACCCGATGAGCTTGGCAGTCGTCTCGTCCTTTGTACCTAAAAAGAAAACCCAAGAAAAATGTGAGTAATCGTCAGTAATAACCAAACAATACCAACTACCACCTATACTCCATTTGTTGATTGGTCCGAAGAGGTCCATATGCAACAAATCGAACGTGGCAGCTATTGAGTTCTGAGTCTTGGACTTGTGTGCCTTCTTGTGTTGTTTTCCTTTCTTGCATGGTAGACACTTGTCCTCGAACTGAAAACTCTTCATGGGAACACCTTGCACCAATCCAATTTTTAGTAATGTAATTCATCTTTCTAAGGTGCAAGTGTGCCATGCGTCTGTGCCATAAAACCGATTCAGTCTCTGAAGCTTTTGATAGTAGACAAATTGGTCCCATTGAAGATTCCGGCTTGTTCATGACGAGCATGTACAGGTCATTCTTCCTTGGAGCCCTCATCAGAATCCATTCTTCAGGTACTTTGAATCCCGGTTTCAGCACTAACGCCTCAGTATTAGTGAAAAGTACTGAGTTCTTTTTATCACAGATTTGAGATACACTAATGAGATTGTGAACCAGTTTATGAACGTGATAAACTTGATCCAGTTTGATAGTCCCATTAGTGACCACTCCAGTACCGGTGATATTTCCTCCCTTATTACCAGCGAATGATACAAAGCCCCGATTTCCTCCCTTGAAGTCTGCGAGTAGACTTCTTTCCCTTGTCATGTGCCTGGAGCAACCACTGTCGACGAACCACTTGTTGTTTGGACCTGTAGTTATCTCCTGCACATGAAAGAAAATAGGTTAGTTATCATGGGGAACCCAAGCCATAACTGACTTGGTAATACCATTCTCGTCCACATACTTGAACTCTTTCAAATACCCATCTCGCCTTTCAGGTGACTTGGGTTTTTGATTTTTGATTTTGAGTCTGTTGTGGTGCAGAGTGATTTAAGTTCACTCTCGGCCTTTGTGTAGGTATTTGCTGTGGAGCTCGTGAATAGTTTCGATTATAAGGCATTTCGGATTGATATCCCTGAGCTCTACCTGGTGTTTGATGTCTTACAGGAGTGTGGGACCTAACCGGAGTGTAAGCTCTACTAGGTGTAGTACTCCTATAGTTCTGTTGCGGTCCTGACCTAGTTTGATTAGTGACTCTATTTGGTGAATTAGTCCTAATCACTTCTTTGGGTCGACCTGACACAGGTTTTTGTTTCACAGTAGATTTTGGTGTTGCTTGCACAGTTTTCTCGGTATTTTGAGAACTGCTTGTGCTTGCAACACTTGAAGAAGGCTTATGTTGTTCCGGCTTCCCAGTTTTAGGTGTAGAGTCTACTTTCCTATGTGGACAACTAGAAGCAACATGTCCCCGTTCATGACATCTAAAGCAAGACATTTTGTCAATCGACTTTTTATGTGTGCCCTTTGACTTAGGTGTCTCACTAGTGTCTGGTTCTTTCGTTTCAACTACAGTGACTGGTTCCTCGTCCTGATCATTAAAGTCAATTTTGTGTTGTCCTACAGGCTTTTCACTAGAGGATGGCACAAATTTAACCTTCTTAATCTTGACATTATTAGTAGTCACCTTAGTTTCGTTTTCTTTAGCAATTTCAGACACTGGTTCAGGTATTTCCTCTGATTAAACTAAATTTTTAGTTTTCTCCTGAGGTTGAGATACATAATTATCATTGAAAGGTGGAGGACTCTCATGATACCCTAGACCTACAGGCTTCTTAGAATAACGTTGTGCATCTAAGATCTTCCCTAGGTTGAGTGATGAGTTCCTAAACTTTTCAAGTTTACTGTTTACCTTAGCTACCTTTACCTTAGATTCAGCTTGCTCTACTTCTTTGGTTTTAAGCTCTTTTGTCAATGCCTCAACATGTTCATACATCAGTTCTAATCTAACACACTGTTCGCTCAGTTTGTCTTTTAGAACTATGACATCTTGTGCATCTGCCATAAGCTTATTTCTAAGGACTTCCTTGATATCTAATAAGCTAGCGTTGTCTGATTTTAATGATTCATTCTGAGCAGATATAGTTTGACGTGATTCAAGTACTAAATTTAACCTATCGTTAGACATAGCACACAATACACATAAATCATGGAAAAGAGAAAAGTTCAGAGTTACCTTTGCATGATCTGATTCAACGTTGGCCATCTGTGCGGCGAACTCTAGAATCGTCTGATCTTCTGACTTTTCTACCCACATCGTACTGCTTTCATTCTGATTGATGTCCCCTGTCTTTTCCTCTACTCCATCACTTCCAGTCCCGGTCACTTCAGCCATAAAGGCTCTAGCATTCGATTCTGGATGTGTACTCCAGTCATAAGTTCCATCAAGTTGTCTGTCTGATGTGACATTGGATAACAGACCAGCTATATTCGCCTGACTGGTTGAACTACCCGGCAGATATCTCCCTTGAGATTGATTCTGATACTGGTGCTGGTAGTTTTCTACTTTCGGTCTCTGACACTCTCTAGCGAAGTGTCCTAACCCTTGGCAGTTGTAACACTAAACCTTGGACTTATCAAACCCAATCTTATTGTTACTAACGTTGAGGTTTCTGCCCGTCCTCTTGATGAACCTTTTGACTCGCTGAGTCAACATGGCCAGTTGCCATTGCAGATCCATCTCTTCTTGATCATCAGGATCTACCTGATCATAATCCTCATCCCAAAGCGCATGATCGTTGATTTTGCCTTGAACGCAATTGCCGTAGGCGGCCACAAATGAAGCCAACAGATTCAGATGGTCTTCAGCTGATTTTGCGCTCATAGGCATGTTTGAATACCCTTGAGATGTAGATGTAGATGTAGCCTGATTCTGCTTTTCTTCTGGTCTAGTAAACCCTAAGAAAGCCTTACTCACTGAGCAAAATCGAATTGGCCAAACTCGAATCAAACCCTAAGGAATTTCGAAAGGAGCGTATTTTTTGATAAACTCGAAAATGAGACAACCCTAATACCCCCTTAATAAACTCGAGCGCCGCAAGTTCGAAAAACGGCTAATACTTCAAGTTTTTCAAGTTTTCAGATTAAACCAATATTTTTACGAGTAAAAATATTGATTTCGATAAAAAACTTGAACTAATACAAAGTATTTTCCGATATCTTACTTGATAAACTCGAAAAACCTCTAAAAACGTGATTTTAACCGTCCAAAACGTCAAGAAACCTAGGATGTTGCTTATGAACACGAAGAACACCCACTGGCTCTAATACCACTTGTAAGGTCTTGATTCTACGGATCTATCTCGACGCGACACCGTCCAACGAGTGCGGAATCCTCGTTAGCGGCTTGACGGTAAGATCACACACACGGAAACACGGAGACTACAACGGTGATAGACGAACGACTTAGAACGCCCCTACACGATGATTCTCTCCGAAACAACTCTCTGGAAACTTGCAAGTTCGAGATCGCATTTGCTAATCGCTCTGATAAACGTCTGCAAAAGTCTGATAATTAATCGAATTAACCCTTAATTATACTGAAAGATTCGAGTTTGTCTAGGACAAATTCGAATCAGGCCCAAGGCCCATTCGAATTTGTCCTCAATGACAAATTCGAATTTACCTTAAATTCGAACTTCAACTATCAAACTTATGTTTTAACTTATGTTTTAACTTATGTTTGAATTTATCTTTGTACTTTATGTTTGAACTTCTTGTAATACATTACACCAAGTTCAAACATACAACCAGCCAATATCAAACACACATAATCACATATATCAAACACTCGTCAATATTCAATACCAAGTAACTTGACTTACACAAAATGCTATCAAAACTTAGACTGCTATCGTCACACAGGATGTACTAACAGAAACCTCACATGTCATTCGAGTTGGTTTCTATGACACCCGAGGAACTTCATGACTCATTTGAGTTTCAAGTCAAATTTTTCAAAATTTTTATAAGTGTGGTGGAATATTAATTTTTCAGAGAAATTTCACAGTTTTCAAGAATTTTTTAAAATTTGGGTTTTAATAACATTGGTCTCTTAACGATTGACTTTGGAATCCTAAACAACAATATTTTAGTATTAATTTCTAGAATCCCGATGCTTTAAACAATAAAACAAAGATTTTTCTAATTTTTCGTTAAATGTTTTATTTTTCTATCTGCAGGATTAAATTTGTTATTCTGTCATTTTCTAACATGTTTGGTATTTTTACAGGAAACAAATGGCATCCCAAGCCCCCACCCAAATTTCCAGTTCCTCAAATTCACATTCATCCTCAAACCATACACTGGTCTCAAAACCAGTTAAATCAGCTTCTGTTACCTGATCATCACCTTCATCACCAATCCCCGATACACAATTGGTCAAACCTAAATATTGCTTAAACCTTTTTGATAACAATCACAGATTTGATCCCAAAGTCATTAAAGCGAGTCATCCTATTATTGTTGACATTCTAAATGGTCACCCACTTGACTATCTTTTGAAATACATACCTTCCATTCCTCTGGTATAGCTGAATCAATTTAGGTATACCGTTAAGTTTGTATAAGCTGAAGGAAACCAACACTTTAAAATGACTATTGATCAATTCAAGGCTAAGATCACACTGGCCAGACTCTGTCATAATTTGTTCCTCCAAAGATGGATTGATACAGTGAACTTTCCAGAGTTGGCAGACTTTGAAGATTTTGTTTCTGATGAGGAGTTATGTCATGATTTAATCTACCTAGGCTACTCAAAACTGTAAGGTCTTGCACAACACAGATCTATCTAGACGCGACACACACCAACGAGTGCGGAATCCTTGTTAGCGGCTTGACGGATATAACACTCACACGAAACACGGAGACTACTACAACGTTGTACGATCGACCACGAATGAACCTACGCAATGATTCTCTCCGAAAACACTCACTATCAGCTGATAAACTCGAGATCGCCTTTTGCTAATTGCTCACACGAATTCTGCAAAAGTCCCCTAATGATTCGAGTTAATCCCTAATTATAGAGGTCTATTCGAGTTTGTCATTGGACAAAGTCGAATCCAGGCCCAAGGCCCATTCGAGTTTGTCTACATGACACATTCGAATTTACCTCCTGCATTAAATTCGAATTTATCCTATATTCGAAAATCCGACATCCAGTCGGAATCGTTCACAACTCCTCTCTTGGATCGCATGCACCCTACTAGAAGAAAGAAAAGAATATCCAAGCATCCAACCCATCCGAATCTTGGGTCCGGGCCATCTCTATTTCATGGGCCGAAGGCTCTCTTGTTTAGCGAAAGTCTTCTTTTGCTGCCTATGGATCTGTCTTCTATTTCTCATGTTCAACTTCTATTTGAATATATGATATAAGTTATGTTTGAATTAATCTTTGGACTTTATGTTTGAACTTCTTGTAATACATTACATCAAGTTCAAACATACAATCAATAACTTATCAAACACATATAAACACACATGTCAAACACTAGTTAGTATTCAAAACTTTGTAACATGACTTAGACAAAATGCTAATACGACTTAGACTGCTATCGTCACACAGGGTGTACCAACAGACTCTCCCTTGACGATAGCTTCTAACTATTTACATTTTGATTAAGTACTAGAACTATATATACTACTACCTGCATATAAACCTGCATCTATACATACTTTCACTACCTTCTGGTACTTCCTAGCATCAGACCTCCAACCTTCATGGAAGAAGATAGGCTGATCATTCAGCTTCTACAGGTCGTCCTTCGATAGATTTATCAGGTCTAACGGATCATACACTCGCAAAATCACTTTGTCTTCTGTATCCGCCATTATTGCTTCAGCAGTTTCGTTATCTACGTACCACCACTTCATGTTACTCAGAACATCTTGTGGCATCGTCTTCATGGGCACTCTCTTCAAACACTTTACGGGCTTGTACACCATTCTGGCCCATGGTCTACCTGTATGAGGATCTATTCTTGATACGTCCTCGACTCTCTTCCCAGTTCTTGGCTTGAGCCTTTCAAATTTCCCTGACCGACCCTCTTTCCTAATAATCTTTGCAATTACTTCAGCATAAGGGTCGTCACCAATATTTATCAGCTCTTTCCATGGCAATTCTTTCACTTCAACCTTCGGCAATGTATTGAAAACTTTAAGCGTTCGCCTTAGGTATTGAAGACCATCTCTCCTTTTCAATATAAACAGCTGCAGTTCTCGATCAAAGAACCAGCTTATAATACCTCCTGAGAGATTTTCTACACCAGGAGCCCTCATCTTCTTCTTCATTTTCGGCTTTTCTTTCTTTTGTTCCTTCTTGAACCATAGATTCAGTAAATCGGCCCTGGAAGGCTCTTTTTCTACTATTTCAAATTCAGAGTCTTCGACCGAGGCTATCTTGATCTCATCTATATCAATCACATTGTGATTATCGCGCACATACAACTCCGTGATAGGTTGTGAATTTACGATCACCTCGTTGACATTATCGTCCTCGTCTTCTATCACTTCATCGTCAGATCGCCAATCAACAATATCCTCTGGTACGAATTCTCCTTCTTCCAATTCCTCTACATCATATTCAAAATCAAATTCAAAATCTAATGGCTCTTCCTCGATATCCATCAGAGCTTCAATGATTTCATTCATATCGCTCTCGACCACCTTCGAAGAACTCGCCTCTCCTCCTTCGGCTCCACTCTGACTTGGCTCCCCCTGAGTTTTAGCATATAGAGCAGCAGGAAAATCTACTAGCTCATTCTCTTTCTGTGCATTGGGATCATCTCCTTCAACTTCATCATCGTTTCCCCTTCTTGGCTCCTCACTATCCTTACAACTCTTCTCCCCCTGAGCGTTTAGATATTTCAATAATTTCTCGATAAGGGATCTCATTGATCGGATTTCGGCAGCCTGATCTGCCACAAAGGATTTTAGCTCAAGATTGTCTTCCTCCATCTTTCCAACAGCTTTCTTTAACTCATCATTGTCGTTTTCAACATTGGCATTATGCTTCTGTATTTCTCCAATAGCCTTTGTCAACTGAAAGATTTGGACTTTCTGGAAGTCATCCTTGCTCCTCAGCTCAGAAAACCTTTGATTGTCCATAAAGGTTGATGATGTGGATGGTATGGATTGGATGGGAGTGGGGATGATTGGTGGAGGAACGGAGGTCTGAACAGGTGGTGGTTGTGGAATGGGTTCTGATGGTTAGGCAGAAGGTATTTGTGGCTCAGGAGTAGAGGCTGATGAAGCTCCCTGCATGAAGCGATGTCTCTTCGCTCTCTGCCTTGGTATCAGAGGAGCTACCTCTTCTTCCTCAAAATCCGAGTCATCTGACTCCCTTTCAGCTCTTCTCCTTCTAACTCCTTCCTCAACCACTACTAATCTTGATCCATATGTCCCTATGTGAATGGACGGATCAACGGTCACAGTGTCAGGGGCCTCAATCTCAATCTCCTCAATTTCTTCTGACTCAGAGTCAGAAGTTGAAACGGCTTCGCCTTCTGGCTCAGGTTGATACTCATCTATCTGTTTAAAAATATCAACTTCTCCTTCTGGAGGCTCCAAGAGATCTCCAACAAGTTCTGTGGTAATCTCCTCATTTGCATTAGGCCCGGCTACCCAAATCTCCTCCAAAGTCTGAAGTATAGGATCCGATACAGGTGGTACAGTTGACGGACCATCCTCTGCCGTTTCTTGCACTTGACTTGTGGAAGGCCTATCAGCCTGAATTTGTCTCGCGGATGGCCTTTGCCTCCTCCTCTGCTGCTGAGGCCTAGGTTGTGGCTGTTGCTGTTGCTGTGGAACTTGTAAATCCCCTGCCCAGTTGGCACCTTCAGGGACTACAAAATCAGGATTGATCACTGCACCAAACAGAGGTGCATCCACTGGCCTAGCCAGTCTTCCTCTATGAGCTGAGCAATCTGCAAAAATGCGTTTGTCTATGACATCAACGCTTTGAATTTCGTTCAGCTGTGGCAGGTTTGGCAGGAAATGTCTGATCAGCATCATCACGAATCGCGGATATAGTAGAAATCTTTCTCTGTCTGGAGCTATTATTTGTTGAACAAACTCAGAAAAGAACATCTCAGAGAAGCTAAACCGTTGATTGTACACCAATGCTATCATTCCGGACTGAATCTTCGATACAATGTAATCGAAGCCTGCTTTCTTCGCAGCAAAACATACCATAAAAACGTGCGCCAAATATCTCCATTGTCCTATAAGCCCACTTTTCATGTAAGAAGACTTCGTTACGTCCAGGCTATACCCCATTCTAACAAAAGCCACCTGCCTGATTGATAACGGGAAGTCAATCGGCCCATTCTCTTGTTCTTGAGATCCCAGCTGCAAAACTTGACGTAGCATATCTGCTGAAAACACTAGAGGGTGTCCAGCGACCCTCGTCCTTAGTACTGTCGGAGTAACAGTACAATCCACTTGCAAATGATCCCAAAATTGACGAACGTAAGGGATGACTATCTGAATGTTATGGGATAGAGCATATGCAATCCTTGATCCACTCAAAAAATCCACCATCTGGCGATAGGCTTGAGCCTCTGGAATCGCATGGTCAGGAGAGATGACCATGTTATGCTTGGGAACAAAAATTCTATCTGCCATGTCTGCACAATACAGCATATAAGATATTAGAATTATTAAAAAGAAATAAACTTGTTTAAATTCAATTTTGTTTTATTTTGAACTTGTATAAGTACAAAAGCCAACACTTATGAATTTCCACAAGTTTGATTTAAATTTTAATCAAATAATTCGAATATAATGACAAACTCGAATGACAAATTCGAAGCACCACTCATTCAAGATTAGTGACTTATTCGAGTTTAGTGACAAACTCGAATCTAGCCAAGAACAAACTCGAATGAGTCGGTCACTTTAATCACAATACTCCAAGATTTTAACCATTTTAGACGTAGAAAATCACATCCATTAGTCCTAATAGGTTCTAATCAAAGATATTTGTAATCAATTTGACATTTTGTCGGTTCAAAGTTTGTTATTTTGAACTACAAACTTTCCACCATTAAAACTTAAAAATCCTTTAATTTTGGCTCAAATGGAGTTTAAACCACCTAAATCTTGTACAACAGTATTGATTATACCTAGATTTGTTGGTAATCTCGAACACAAATGGAAAAAAGTCGACAAATAGTGTGAAACTCGAAAATCGGCAAAGTCGAAGGAACAAAGTCGAATTCTCTCTGATAAACTCGAAGGGTCAAAGTCGAAGGTAGGTGATTTATGACTATCACTGTTGACCTATTTATACCATCCTCCTTCGAGTTTGTGACCTTTCTCGAGTTTACTGTCAAACTCGAGGCCCAAATTCGAATGTATATTCGAATTTTGCTTAGACTCGAATTTAATCTGAAAATTTTGAAAATATTGAAAATCTTTGAAATGAATTCAACTTTTACAACCTTTTCGTGTAACGACATAAACTATGCCAAATCTTTTTCCCTAAGCACAAGATTTTCACGCAATGTTTATTTTATTCAACTAGGAATGCACCCTCAGTAAATTTTGACCTTTTTCCTAAAAATTAAAATTAAAATTAAAATTAAAAATAAATTTTAAAAATAAATTAAAGTAAAAATTGTGAACAAAAATTAAACTTAGACTAACCTACATTATTTAAAATTTACAACCTATACTAAAAACTTAGCAGAATATTTTTGACGAGCATAGTCAAAGAAAGGTTCAATCAGATAGCGGCGTCAAATACGCACTTTCAGTACCTAAACTTTCACACTTAGGAATTTTTGATTCCTTTGATTGTTTGTCGTGACATACAATTCTAGCCGATTGTTGGTATTATTTTCCCTTTAAACATGTTACATTTCGGAATATCCCTTGGCCTTTTTATTTTTCATGAAATTATCTTACGTGACTCATACATAGACATACTTTTATGATCAAGGCATACACACAATGATTTTCACTTTTTGGTATTTGCAAACTTTCTTTAAAAGGCAAACATCGGACACAGGTCTGTATTTACATACAACAAAGTGTCTTAGTTTGTCTTAAGTTTTATTTTTTAAAGCTAGCAAGACAGCGGTGACAGGTCTGTACCGACGTACAACAAAGCGACATGTCTTGCTAACTCGAATCAAAAACAGAGACAACAGGTATGTACTTACGTACAACAGAGTTACTTGTTTTGACTCTTGACTCAGTATAATCTTTTCTATTCTTTCCATTTTAAGATGTATCTGATGTTGCTATACATCCCCAGAAAGTTTGCATACCTCATTTATAATCAATGTCTGTATGTCTCTAACATAAAAATTAAGACCGATTGGTCATACATCTAAGTTAGTGACACGTTTGACTTTTTCTTGAATATTTTATTAGCCTTGAGACTCCCTATATGTATTATGCCTACCAACATATCTAACTAGATGATGTATAACACTTAGAATTTTAGGTGTATTATGTGTGAAAGCTAAAAACTTATAGTTTGTATTAACTGTGCTAATTCTCGTCACTTTGAACCTATGCATCTAAGACATTAACTCTTTTTTCGCTATTCTCTTTTTTTTTTCTTTTTTTTTTTAATTTTTTATGGTTTTCTCTCTTTTTTTCTTTTTGTTTTTCATAAGGAATAGCAAGAAAATACTATAACCTACTAACTTACTAAAAATAGAAACTATCCTAAGTTACTAAACTTACTATAAGAAGAAAGAAAGATTACTGCTATAAAAGGAAATAAAATTCTACTAAGTTCAATTCACTCTGGGTTACGCATTCCATTTAGTTGAATCAAATACTCAAACCGTGACTTATCAAAAGCTTTGGTAAATAAATCAGCATTATTATCATCCGTTGCCACTTTTACCAGCTTTATTATGTTCTTTTCAGCACAATCACGTATAAAATGATGCCTTATGTCTATGTGCTTGGTTTTATTATGTTTAACTGGATTATTAGTTATAGCAAATGTAGACTGGTTATCTATCCTAATAGGAGTATGAGTATAAGTCAAACAGTAATCCCGCAATTGTTGTTGTATCCACGATACCTGTGAACAGCAACTAGCAGCAGCAACGTATTCGGCCTCGCACGTTGACACGGCTACCGAAGTCTGTTTCTTGCATTGCCAGGAAACGAGTCTCCCTCCTAGGAACTGACAACCTCCAGTTGTTGACTTGCGCGTCAAGCTGCATCCTCCGTAGTCTGAATCCGTGAATGCCTCCAATTCCAGATCGCCCTCCGCGTGATACCAAAGTCCCAGCTTCGGTTTCGACTTGAGGTATCGTAGAATCCGCTTCACAGCTTTCATGTGCATCTCTTTTGGATTAGCTTGAAACCTAGCACAAATACAAATAGCAAACATAATATCAGGTCTTGAAGCAGTTAAATACATAAGTGACCCAATCATGTCCCGATATAACGTCGGGTCCACATCGGTATCACTTTCAGTACCCGGTCCGAGATTGTGATTCACTTGAATCGGCGTGCTGAAATGAGCTGTCAGTTTTGTTCTCCCTTTCGCTTAACAAACAGCGTACTGTCTATCCTTCCTCTTTCAAACCCATTTTCTAACAGATGGTTGGACAGAGTCTCGTACCACACCAATTCCTTCACTTTCCCATAGAGGAAAGCACTCTTAACGTCTAGCTGATAAACCTTAAAGCCCTTGAAGGAAGCAAAAGTTAGAAACAAACGAATTGCTTCCAACCTTGCTCCTGGCGCGAACACCTCATTGTAATCGATTCCCTCCTCTTGGTTGAAACCCTTTACAACTAAACTTGCCTTGTTGCGAGTGACTATACCCCGATCGTCTCTTTTGCACTTCAAAAACCCATCTGGTTCCTATTGCTATTTCCCCTCGAGGTAATGGAACTAACTCCCACGCTTCTAGTTTCCTAAATTGAGAGAGTTCTTCCTGCATCGCTTCAACCCAAGAGTTATCTTTTAGTGCCATTTGCACGTTTTTCGGCTCTACTTGCGAGATGAAACAAGAATAGAGGCAGGTATGAAAGGCCTCGGAGTCATTTATCATCGACAACAACACAGTGTTGTTATTTAAACTACTCCTAGTCCTCACACCCGCATTAGGATTTCCTATGATGCTTTCTATAGGATGGTTTTTGTTGACCCTAGCTGTCTCTATCTCGTCAACTCTCAGATTATCTCCTAAATTTATCCTATTTCACCTAACGGGGGAACGACCTCAGATTCCATATTTTCTTCCTCGTGGACAGTTTCCTCAGAGTTGGAAGTTGTTGTCTGAGTCTGATTCTCATTTGTAGGTGCTTCTGAATCAGTGACATCTGGAGATCCATCTTCAGTTGAAGTAGGCTCGGATGTTGATTGAAATGTGGTCCTCGGAAAGCTATGACCCTCGTCATTCAGATTCAACGTCGCCATGTCCTTTTCGATGGTACCTGCATTTTCATCCAAAAGAATGTTAAATGACTCAAACAGTTTGTCATAGTCAAATATCCATTCCGGACCTGTTTGGGGTTCATGTGAATAACTTGTGACTTCAATGTTATACACAATCTCTGCTGTACCATTTGTTTTGTTAAAAACCCGTTTGTTTGGTGAGTTCGGCACATAACCTAGGAAATATCCTTTGTCAGCCTTTTCACCAAACTTAGGTTGATGTTTTGTTCGCAATATAGGACATGGTACCCCAAAAGGGTCGAAGCCAGTTAAATTAGGTGGCCGTTTATTCAAAATTTCATAACAGGTTTTGTTCAAAGATTTGACAGTAAGGACCCGGTTTAAAATATGACATGCGGTATTCACTGCCTCCCCCCAAAACATGGTAGGAAGCTTTGAATCCGAAAGCATGGTCCTTGCTGCCTCAATCAATGTCTTGTTCTTTCGTTCGGCCACCCCATTTTGTTGTGTCTCATAAGGTGCACTAAATTGATGCACTATGCCCTTTGATAGGCAATATACACCAATTACAGTGTTTTTAAACTCAGTTCCGTTATCACTACGAAGTCGTTTAACCCTTGTTCCATAGGAATTCTCCACTTGGTCTAAGAACCCGATGAGCTTGGAAGTCGTCTCGTCCTTTGTACCTAGAAAGAAAACCCAAGAAAAACGTGAGTAATCGTCAGTAATAACTAAACAATACCAACTACCACCTATACTCCTTTTGTTGATTGGTCCGAAGAGGTCCATATGCAACAAATCGAATGTGGTAGAGATGTAGTTCTGAGTCTTGGACTTGTGTGCCTTCTTATGTTGTTTGCCCTTTTTGCATAGTAGACACTTATCCTCGAACTGAAAACTCTTCATAGGCACACCTTGCACCAATCCATTTTTCGTTATATAATTCATTTTCCTCAGGTGCAAATGTGCCATACGTCTATGCCATAAAACCGACTCAGTCTCTGAAGCTTTAGATAACAGACAGATTGGACCCATCGAAGATTCCGGCTTATTCATATCGAGCATGTACAAGTCATTCTTCTTTGGTGCCCACATCAGAATCCACTCTTCAGGTATTTTGAAACCCGATTTTAGCACCAACGC
Organism: Centrapalus pauciflorus; assembly: GCA_020465985.1. Taxonomy (NCBI): domain Eukaryota; kingdom Viridiplantae; phylum Streptophyta; class Magnoliopsida; order Asterales; family Asteraceae; genus Centrapalus; species Centrapalus pauciflorus. The sequence continues at coordinate 180,415 of JAANYP010008060.1, forward strand.
CTAAGTATCAGTGAACAGAACTGAATTCTTCTTATCACAGATTTGAGATACACTAATGAGATTATGAACCAGTTTATCAACGTGATTAACTTGATCCAGTTTGATCGTCCCATTAGTGACCACTCCAGTACCCGTGATGTTTCCTCCCTTATTTCCCGCGAATGATACAAATCCCCGATTCCCTCCCTTGAAGTCTGTAAGTAGACTTCTTTCCCCTGTCATGTGCCTAGAGCATCCACTGTCGACGAACCATTTGTTGTTTAGACCTGTGGTTATCTCCTGCACATGAAAGAAAATAGGTTAGTTATCACGGGGAACCCAAGCCATAACTGACTTGGTTATACCATTCTCGTCCACATAATTAAACTCTTTCAAATACCCATCTCTCCTTTCAGGTGACTTGGGTCTTTGAACTGGAGTTTGTTGTGGTTCCGAGTGATTTAAGTTCACTCTTTGCCTTTGTGTAGGGATTTGCTGTGGAGCTCTTGAATAATTACGATTATAATTCATTTCAGACTGATATCCCTGAGCTCTACCCGGTGTGTGATGTCTAACAGGAGTGTGTGACCTAACCGGAGTGTAAGCTCTGCTAGGTGTTGTGCTCCTATATTGTTGTTGTGGTCCAGACCTAGATTGATTAATGACTCGATTTGGTGAATTAGTCCTAATCACTTCTTTTGGTCCACCTTTCACCGGTATTAGTTTCACAACCGTTTTTGGTGTAGCTTGCACAGTTTTCTCGGTACTCTGAGAACTACTAGTGCTTGCAACACTTGTAGAAGGCTTAACTTGTTTTGGCTTCCCTGTTTTAGGTGTATTGTCTACTTTCCTATGCGGACAGCTAGAAGCAACGTGCCCCCTTTCGTGACATCTAAAGCAAGACATTTTGTCAATAGACTTCTTGTGTGTGCCCTTTGACTTAGGTGTCTCACTAGTGTCTGGTTCTTTTGGTGCATCTATAGAGACTGGTTCATCATCCTGATCATTAAAGTCAATTTTGTGTTTTCCTACAGGTGTATCACTAGAGGATGACACAAATTTAACTTTCTTAATCTTAACATTAGTATCAGTCACCTTAGTTGCATTTGCCTTTACAGGTTCAGACACTGGTTCCGGCATTTCCTCTAAGTCTACTGATTTCTCAGTTTTCTCCTAAGGTTGAGGTACATAGTTGTCATTGAAAGGCGGAGGACTCTCATGATATCCTAGACCTACAGGCTTTTTAGATTGACATTGTGCATCTAAAATTTTCCCTAGGTTAAGACTTGAGTTCCTAAACTTTTCAAGTTTACTATTTGCCTCAGCTACCTTCACCTTAGACTCAGCTAGCTCTATGTCTTTGGTTTTCAGCTCCTTGGTTAATGCCTCAACATGTTCATACATGAGTTCTAACCTAACACACTGTTCGCTCAGTTTGTTCTTTAGAACTATAACATCTTGTGCATCAGCCTTATGCTTATCCCTAAGATCTTGCTTTATATCTATCAGGCTAGCATTATTTGATTTTAAAGATTCATTTTGAGCAGATATATTTTGATGTGATTCTAGTACTAAATTTAACCTATCGTTAGAAGTAGCACATAAAGCACACAATTCATGGAAAGGAGAAAAATTCAGACTTACCTTTGTATGATCTGATTCTACGTTGGCCATCTGAGCGGCAAACTCCAAAATCGTCTGATCATCTGACTTCTCCACCCAGATCGATCTGCTTTCCTTTTGACTGCTGTCCCCTGTGTTCTGCTCCGCTCCTTCACATCCAGTCTCAGTCACTTCAGCCATAAAGGCTCTAGCGTTCGTTTATGGATGTGTACTCCAGTCATAAGTACCATCTAGCTGTCTGTCTGATGTGATGTTAGATAACAGTCCAGCTATGTTTGCTTGACCGGTTGAAGTACTCGGAAGATATCGCTGTTGTGATTGGTTCTGATACTGTCCATGATTTTGATTCTGTCCTTGGTAATTCTCTACCTTCGGTCTCTGACACTCTCTAGCGAAGTGTCCTAACCCTTGACAGTTGTAGCATTTTACCTTGACTTATCGAAGCCAATCCTGTTGTTACTCATATTCAGATTTCTTCCCGTCCGTTTGATGAACCTCTTAACCCGTTGAGTTACCATGGCCAGTTGCCATTGGAGATCCATCTCTTCAAGGTCATCAGGGTCTACCAGATCGTAATCCTCATCCCAGAGTATAGGATCGTTGATTTTACCCTGAACGCAATTTCCGTATGCGGCCACGAATGAAGCCAACAAATTCAGATGGTCTTCAGCCGATTTAGCGCTCATAGGCATCTTAGAATAACCCTGAGATGCAGATGCCGGTGTAGCCTGATGCTGCTGTTCTTCTTGTCTACTAAACCCTAAGCAAGCCCTACTCTGTGCATCCTCTGGCTCAGCTGGTGACGATGTTTCTCCCGAGAAGAAGGCTGTGGCTGTCTTCATTTCGGCTGCCACTTAAGGTTTTGATTTGCCAAAATACATTGCTGGATTTTGAACTTGTCCATAATCTGTTTCTGCCTTCAGTAGTTCAAAATGATATGCCCTCAGAGTGCCCACCACATTCTCTAGAGTCAGAGTATAGTATTTATCCTCATCATGCTTAATCAAGGCCACGCACATCGCCCATTTGGCCGGTAAAGCATCCAGAAGCTTATTATTCTTTTCAGTGTCACTATACTCAATATCATGACTGTCTAACTCAGTCTCTAGGTGATAGAAATGTGTGATGGTGTCCTCCAGCTTTTCATCCTTCAATGCCTTGAAGATAGCGAACTGCTGCTTGAGCATCTCCATGCGTTTCCTTCTAACCCTCGTGTTACCCTCACACCTTTTTTCCAATGCCTCCCACAGCTCTTTCGCTGTCTTCTGATTTCGGAAAGTGTGTAGAATATCCTGAGGTAACGCCATTCTTATGATAGCGTATGCACGGTTCTCTGCTTCAAACAGCTTTTTGTCATCATCCTTCATTTTAGAATAAGGAACAACCTTTTGTCGTCCCTCGACCTCAGCTGTCGGTGGAATGTATCCCTCGTCGATACATATCCACATTCGCATATCGTTAAAGCGCACGAAGTCGGCAAACGATCCTTCCACCAGTAATAATCTTCAAGTTTCATCAATTTTGGCGGAGTATTTGCTTTTCCGACCTCGTGATCCATCTCCAGAAACCGTTGTAGACTTGTCATTGTTTCAAAGATAATTTAATTTTAACTTAATTAATTTAATTCGAAATTAATTTAAATTAATTCTTTCGAATTTAGGTAAATTCGAAACTAAATAAATTTAAACCTATTTGGGATTAAGTTCGAGTTAAGTTCTTTAATCCAATTAAATTCAAATGTGATGACAAAGTCGAATGTCTCTAAAGTCGAAATTCCAGGTAAATTCGAAAACTACTCAAACTCGAAACCTAGATAAACTCGAAGCCCCCTATTCGACTTTACTGCAAAGTCGAATCCTAAAGTAAATTCAAAAAGTCAAAACTCGAAACCACTTTTTAGGAAACTCGAAAGGAGCGTATTTTGGTCAAACTCGAGAATGAGCAAAACCCTAATTTCTCCTTAACAAAGTCGAGCGCCGCAAATTCGAGAAACGGCTAATACCTCGAGTTTTTCACGTTTTTCAGATTAAATCAATATTTTTACAAGTAAAAATATTGATTTTAATAAAAAATGTGAACTACAACAAAGTATTTTCCGGATTCCTATTTGATAAGCTTGAAAAATCCAAAAACACATGAGATTAACCGTCCAAAAGCGTCAAGAAACCTAGGATGTATCTTTATGAACACGAAGAACACGAAGAACACCCCTTAGTCTCTGATACCACTTGTAAGGTCTTGCACTACACAGATTTATCTAGACGCAACACAAACCAACGAGTACGGAATCCTCGTTAGCGGCTTGACGGATATAACACTCACACGAAACACGGAGACTACCACAACGTTGTACGATCGACCACGAACGAACCTACGCAATGATTCTCTCCGAAAACACTCACTATCAGCTGATAAACTCGAGATCGCATTTTGCTAATTGCTCACACGAATTCTGCAAAAGTCCCCTAATGATTCGAGATAATCCCTAATTATAGAGGTCTATTCGAGTTTGTCATTGGACAAACTCGAATCCAGGCCCAAGGCCCATTCGAGTTTGTCTACATGGCACATTCGAATTTACCTCCTACATTAAATTCGAATTTATCCTATATTCAAATTTCTCATGTTCAACTTCTATTTGAATATATGATATAACTTATGTTTGAATTAATCTTTGGACTTTATGTTTGAACTTCTAGTAATACATTACATCAAGTTCAAACATACAATCAATAACTTATCAAACACATATAAACACACATGTCAAACACTAGTTAGTATTCAAAACTTTGTAACACGACTTAGACAAAATGCTAATACGACTTAGACTGCTATCGTCACACAGGGTGTACCAACAAAAACCATTGCCAAGAAGCTCAAAGTTTCATCGAATTGGTTTTAATGGAGAGTGGTATACCTTGTTAGGGAACAGGTGTATGACCTCCAAGCATACATGGATTGACAGAGGCAGCATTCATTGCTTAAGGATATTTCATGGAATTGCCTTTAATAAACACTCTGACTATGCACAATGCATATGAGAAGATTTGAAGGAAGTTGTGTTGGCCAAAACCACACAAAGTGCAAAAAAGTTTGTGCCACTTCAAAGTTTTATACAAATTTTGATCAGGGGTATTTTGATGGCTAATGAGAAAATACCGAAGAGATCCAATGCTCAAAAATGCCTGGATTACGTGATGATGAGCATTCACAGTGTTGCAGATGCTCTAAATGCCAATGTTATGCCAACTCCAGAATCGTTGCTAAAATATGTTGATCAAGAGGCTGAGATGTGAGGTTGTACCATATAGATCATGCTCCTATAGAAACCCAAGAACCAGGATTTCTTGCCCAAGGAGTTCTAGGTGAGCAGGAACATCATCAAGGGGCTGATGTTCAAAGAAGCCAACCTGAGATCGAGGGAGATATGGAGCAAGAGAGGGGTGGTGAGAGGAGTTTTAATTCAGAAAGAACGTTATCAAATATAGCTGAATCAGGTAATGAGGGTGCTGATGATGATGATGATGATGAGGATAATGATGATAATGTGGGTGGTGCTGCAATGGTTGACATATCTCAACCCCAAATTGATATTGTTGAGATTGCTAGGATGAGTGTGAGGGAGATCCCAAGCCCAGAAAGCCGGGATGTAGCCACAACTGCTTTTAGCTCTCATATGGGAGTTAGCATTGAAATAGTCAGTACCCCACTGACAATTTCACACCCCACCAGCTACTTGCCTTCTTCTCAACAAGAAGGTGTTTCAACTTCACACCGGGAAATTTCACATGATTTATCCTGGTATCCTTTGGATACCATGGATATTGAACTCAGTACACAGCTGCCCGAGTGAAATTTCTAATGCACAAGTCTTAGATCCTATACAATCTGGGACACTTGAGTCGACTTCATCCGTTGGAGTAAGTGCAGAAAGACTTCATGTCCCTGCTGGAACAACTATAGTGTCAGAAGCATTCGTTGCTCCGTCACTTGAAGTAGTTATAAGTCCAGTCAGAGCTACTAGTTTGCTAACTCTGAGCACCGGCCACACAGAAGTTCTTTTTACAAGTTTTACTGTTGTGTCAACTGAAAGTCTAGTTAACCTAGTGGTTAGAATGTCACCCTTTGTCACTAAAGACAAGCTTAATGAAGCCACTGGTGGAGTTACAGCACATACATGTAATCAATATTCAGAGATGATGGCACAAATGTCAAATATTCAAAAGTTGTTGAAAGGAAAATCTGTTGCTGAAGGTGTCAAAGAAGAAAATCCAGAAGCATCCATCAATGAGCTGAGAGATTTTTGTTATGATCAATTTGATGAGATGAGGGAAAGAATGATCAGTTTAGAATCTACTGTTATAAGTGCTTTAGGATCATTGTTGGAGAGAGTATCAGCTGTTGAGCAAACATGCAAAGCTCAAGCTTCATCTCCGAAGCGTAAGCATGATGCGCATGATGATGACTCCAATGATGCTCCTCATGAGGGGGAGAAGAGGAGGAAGCTTGAAGGTACATATACTGGACTTCAGATAATTCCGTATACTGAGAAAGGGAAAGAATCGGGAGGAGAAGAGGTTGGAGAAGCTGGAGGTTCAACAGACAAACCTGTTGATGCTCAAAGTGAGCTGAGATTGATTCTTTATGAAGATGTTCCAGTTCCTTTAAGTATTCAATCAGGGATATACAATTTTTAAGAATATGATGATTCCGACAATGACGAAGAAAGTCAAGTTTTAATGATTGAAGGGACTGAAAAGGAAATAGAGATCTTTGATGATGATGATGTGTTTGATTTGAATGAAATATCATTGAGAGCTAAAAGGATAGAGGAGGAGGAAGAGTTGGTAGAGGAGATCTTGAAAGATGATGTACAAACACCTACGGTTGAAAATCCTGTAGTGAATATTACAATCAAAGAAGAGGTTGTTGATCCATTTCTAGTGGAGAATGTTGTGCCTCAAAATGTTAAGGAACAAAATGAAGTTGAAATCACGGATAAGTTTTTCCAGCGTTACATATTGGCAGATGAGTCTCAAGTCAACATCATCTTAGATTTGAAGTTCAGAAAGTGGTGCAAAAGGATATCAATGATATGATGACTCTGTTGAATGAAGATGAAAATTAAAGTGTTGAATTTATCGGCAAAGCAAAATGCTGATTATATCAGGAAAATAAATAAGCTTCCATATCTAGAAAATCATCTTGAGAAAAAGTTTTTTTGTAAGAAGCAAGCACCGTGAACTTTCTTGAAATTATTCAGAGTGTTAGAGCCGAACATGGCAAATCTAGTGAATTATGCTAGTTTTCTGCAAACAAAGCTTAACGGGTTGAAAAAGTTAGAAGTGAATTCAGGATAGTGGATCTGGTGAAAATAGAAAAAGATCGATTTGTGAAAGTATTTTATCCTACATTCACTGTGACCAGAACTGATGGGAACACATATGTCTTCACTGAAGCTGATATGTTTGGTATGAATTTGGTGGATATTGAAGATCTTTTTGACGAATTGTGCAGAAATAAAAGAGATGAAAATTGTAGATTTGCACTAAAGACATTATTTCACTTTATGCACACCATACTGGTGCTCATGTCTGTGCAAAATTTAAAGATTGGTGTTGAGCGAGGAATGAGGAAGATAAATTACTGAGCCAAATCGTTTCATCAAGTACGTGGAAAATTTGAAAGAATTTCAAGTGGTTATGGCTAAGCACCCAGTTGTGATTTACAAAGATAAAGATCAAAAGTTGAGAGCCATGCAGAGTGTAGAGCTGAACAAATTTTGTGATGGAACTTTGCAGAAAGTATTGTCTGGTTTAAAAGAAAGATTGGCTGCTGACAAGAAGAGAAAGTCTAAGAAAGGTGGTCTAAGTGTGAATGACAGAAAGTTGATCGTGGAGTTCATTTCGAAGATTGAATGGAGGCTATCTAACAGAAAGAGTATTCGTCGATTCGAGATGAAGCTTGGGCTAACAAACTGAAGACTGATTATCTTTCATCAAAGGGGGAGATTGTTGGAAACTATTTTGTTGATGAAAATAATAAATTTAGGGGTCTTGTTGTAATTAGTCAATATTTATGACTTTTTGTATAAATAGAAATAGTTGTACTGAAATGTACAGATCGTACATTCTCTCTTTTGCACGGATTTTATTGTGGTACGGATTAGGTCAACTGGAACAGTACTCTCATTCTCCATTTTTGTAATTTCCAGATCTTGATATATGAAATCATTCGGTTAGTGTTTCTCTTGATCTTAATTGTTTGATATATGTTTTGTGATTGGTTAAATATGAATATCAATTGGGTAGAATAAATTAAAATAATAAAAATCATATGAATGAATAGTAAATGTTAGAAATCTATCTATGAATTATTCGATATTTCTTTTACAATTTAATGTTAAAACAATATTATTTAACATTACATTATGTTGTAGTGATCCCAAACTAATTATATGCACCAACACAATAATTTGATGGATATTCGGCTAATTCATGCAAGAAAACAATGAGAATAATGACACTCAATCAAAGTCAACAATGAGCATGTGCAGCCGCCACTTTGCTTTAGAATTTCAGATTGTAAAAGTGTGCAAAGATACAAAACCCTAGGTCAATTGTTGCTTTTTTTACCTAGGTCTACTTTGAGTGGTTTACAAAACACACCCTTAACTTTCTAACTAAAAAGAGAGATTACATATAAAAGAAAGACGAATACATGGAAATAAATTAAATACAAGTTATTAGAAAATAAATCCACATAATTGAAATTACATAACTATCAATTTCCCCCTTTTCAATCACTGTGGCAGGTGGCAAGCTCTTTCATCTGAGTCTCTCAATCCGAGGATGACATAGAATCTTCGAGTAACCTGGCGCATGTGCAGTCTGTCATTTATCAAATCTATTGCGTCTCGGATGTCTTGGATCTCCTTAGGCTTCTTCTTGAGTTCTACAAACTTCAAGGTATCATCCTCTTGGAGTCTCCTGTTCAGTTAAACTCTTATTAGACGAAGAGTGCCGTCAGAATAACAAGACAGTTCCTTAAACCGCAACAACCGCTTTTGACATCTTTTGTTCAGAAATATTACGCCTTGCTCAGGTTTCTTGATGACTCGATACATCGGCTTAAAATCGATTCCGAAGAAAGTTTGATCCGGAGCTTTGAGGCCAACCTTGAAAAAATAGCTCTCTATAGCTAGCTGGAAATCTTTTAAGCACATTACTATAGACATAACCTAATCTCCCCTTGACTTTGTTCTTTAATTTGTTGTGCATCATTTCAATGTCATTGGGGTTCATGAAGTATAAATCACTCATGTGGACAAGTTGAGTCGTCCCGTCTTCTCTTTTGATTTCCAATGAGGGTGTGAAGAGGCGGACCCTTTTATACATTGATATGGAGACGACCTTCACAATTTTTGACTTAGACCAATACTCAGACTTTGGTCTAGTCTCCCGCAACATCATTTGATTATACTCGGCCTGCTCTGCTTTTGATGCATTGCTTATTTCCATGAGCAGCCGTCTACTGAACTTCCTCGGATTCTTCACGAATATGTCTCTAGATTTATCTTCCAGGTAGGGCTTAAGAAAGTCGCTAGCTTTCATTTTCGTTAGGTATTCCTTGAGCCCTTGTACCAGAGGTGCTTCAACCTCTGTTGCGGGAATCTCGAGTAATCTATAGACTCGACTCCGGTGGTCGAGCCTTAGCGTTTCTCACTCCTCGGGAGGCTGGGAGTGTAACTTGAAGAACCGACCTTATGGAGGAGTCTTAATGACTAGGTCCCAAGTAGCAACACAATATCAATCACAACTAAGATAGATTATAATAAAGTGCGGAAATTAAATATTACAGAAGTTAGGATTAGCTTACAACAGGTTTAAAACAAAACTATTAAAGGCACATGGACAATAATGTATTACATAACCACAATACATAATCCTGCATCTACCCATACCACTACCATAATTGTCTTCAATCAGTACCAAATGCAAATTAAGTAGTGGTTTAATGACTTCAAATACAGGCTTGCAATACTTAAGGACTTGGTTCGGCTGGACTTTTTCCGTTGTCTTTTTCCTGTAACAAGATTCAACAACAACTATAAGCGGTGGGCTTAGTGAGATAATAGATTGAACAGTTACCATGCAAGGACATTTAAAGCGGAGACTTGACTTTTGTCTTTAGACTTTAAGCTTTCAACTTTGACTTTAGACTTTAGTCTTTAGACTTTGACTTTAAGTGTGATTTTAGCTAGGCTTCCGCTATCAGCCAGACATTGTGAGACATAGGACTTAAGATAGGATGATGTCTATTCCCACACACATGTATTTGTCGGGATCAACAATGATTACTGGGCTAGCTACCAGTAGGACAACGTGGGCGGACATCAGAGTAGACTTTGTCATAGACTGACATAGACTTATTCAGACTTGAATTGTGCGATAGCATATGAAAACATCGATAGGAAATCAGATGACTGAAAGCATACAAAGTAATAAATCAAGGTAGCAACAACAATATATATCCAATGCTAATTTAGAATATAAAGACATATGTGCACGATGATATATCAAAAGCTATCATGATCCACAAGGCATCAACGTACCAACTTGTGCACATGTAACATTCTAGCTGAGCATATAAGACTTTCTGTTAGATATTAAATTTCGATCTTGTGGATCTATTTTGTAATATTTATTTGGAATATTTAGCCTTGTAATTTATTTTTAGTTAGTTTATGTTGTGTGAAAAGTTCAAGGGCCTTTTGTGTCAATCCTTGTAAGTTAATTAAAGGAGCCGATGTATAGGCTCCTAGGGTTTCTAAATTGTACACGGTTGACATTTTTATGAGAAAGAGAATCCTTGTCCAGCCGCCATTTTAATATGCTCTCAAACATTCCTTTTGTTCTTTCATCACATCACAATTATTGAGGAAAATTCTTCTTTTGAGTGTTAATAGAACTTTAATGTGTTGATATCTACTTGGAATCATAAACAACAATTGGTATCAGAGCCGGGTTTTTTGAACATCTCGGTTCAGAACATCTTGGTTCAAAACACGGTTTGATTGTCAATAAAAAGATGGATGTGTTTGAATGCTTATAGATTTTCATTATATGAATTTATTTGTTTTTTAGGCTAAATCCATCTGGTATATGGATTCGGGTTGCTCCAAGCATATGACTGGGAGAAAAGAATTGCTATCCAACGTAGTTGAACAATATTGTGGGACGATAAAATTCGGGAACAGCTATCAGGCTCATATAAAAGGATACGGGGACTTAGTCTTAAGTAATCTAGTTTATCAAGGATGTTGACTATGTTGAGGGATTATCACATAATCTGTTTAGCATAGGACAACTCTGCGATAATGGATTAGAAGTAACATTTAGGGATAAGAACTGCAGTGTTAAGAGTATAGATGGCAAAGAAATCTTATCCGGTTCCCGTAACTCTAACCTTTACACCATAGACGTAGCCAAGCTCATGGTTAAGGATAGCATCTGCCTTTTATCAAAAGCCTCTTCAAAAGACTCTTGGTTGTGGCATCGAAGGTTATCCCAGTTAAACTTTGAAAACATCAACAAGCTGGCCGCGAAACAATTGGTTAAAGGTCTCCCAGAATTACGATATGAAAATGACCATCTTTGTGGAGCTTGTGAGAAGGGAAAGATGAAACGATCATCTCACAAACCAAAACCCGAACATCAACGAAGAGAGTGTTGGAGTTACTTCACATGGATTTATGCGGACCGATGCGGACCCAAAGCATAAATGGGAAGCAAAATGTGTTGGTTATCCTTGATGATTACTCACGATATACCTGGGTTAAGTTCTTGCGATCCAAGGATGAGACAGCTCAAGAAATCATCGATTGTCGAAACCCAACAGCAACTGTCCGTTCAATTAATCAGATCTGACAACGGCACGGAGTTCAAAAATTCGGTAGGTGAGGGCTTCCTTCGATCCTATGGTATTCAGCATCAATATTCTGCTGCTAGACACCTCAACAAAATGGAGTGCCAGGATCTAAAATTAAATAACCAAGACTAACTGATTTGAATTTATCAGAGTATAAATCAACAATCTTGCTTTGAATCAAAGTTTAATTAAGAAGTTTGCGGAATAACACTTAATTATTTTAACAAAAGCTTTTAGAACTTATGACAGATAGACATAAATAAGTAAATCAAAATTGCTTGTATTGCTGACTTCAATGATTACAATCACCTCTAATCTGTTTGATTAGACGAAGAACACAAACTGTTCTTAGGGTTTTACAACCTTAGAGGCTTATGAAAACTCAAACAAAAAGCAATTACAATCTTGAATATGCAGAAAAACTCCTATATAATAGAAAGACCTATTCTATGTATTTATATTGCTTCTTGATTTGTTTCCTTGAAGAGCTATGACTTCTCTGATAGTAGATATGCTGGAATCTTCGTGTAGATATCTTATCCTGAATATCAGCACTTTCTGTTTGTAAGACTGTTGAGCAGCTTGAATCACTTGACAGCTTGAACAGAGCAGCTTGAGTAGATCTACTCTGGAAGCTTGAACTTTTACACTAACAGCTCGAGATTCTTCAACTAATAGCATGAACTTTGTATTTACATAGAAATTCTACTAACAGTTTGAGAAGACTAACTAACAGCTTGAACTACTTAGAATATTTCCCAACATGGAGTCGTAGAAAGGCGTAACCGTACCCTTGTGGAAGCCGCTCGTACAATGCTGACCTACTCAAAGCTACCACCGTTCTTGTGGGCCGAAGCCGTATCAACAGCTTACTACACACGGAATCGCTCCATAATCCATAAGTTCTTCAATAAAACTCCATATCAACTCTTCCTGAATAAAGTACATTTTATCAAGTACTTACGTGTATTTGGTTGCAGGTGCTATGTGCTTAATGATAAAGACAACCTCGGGAAATTCAACGAAAAAGTGGACGAAGTGATCTTCATTGGATACTCATCCAACTCGAAGGCTTATCATGCATTCAATACCCGAACCAGGACAGTCAATGAAAGTGTGCATGTCACATTTGATGAGTTGGCTGAACTGGCACCCGAAGTTGATCATTCAGGACCACGTATTACACCAGTGCCTGGAGACTCTTCTACTCAATCAACTTCTTTTTGATCTCCGATTTAGTTAATTTATTTGATCCTTTTTACGTAGAATTTTTCGGTCCTAACGCTAATGTGTCTAATGTTGCTAATAATGTAGGTAATCCATCCAACAATTCAACTACACTACAAATTTTATCCGATCCATCTTCATCCACATCATTCTCTCATCCATCAACATCATCCACTGATACATCCGTAGCTGAATCTACTCTTGAAATACCCTCGCATATCATGCCAAACATCCTTCCTTCACCTGAACATTCGGAACTCGAACCGGAACCAGTGGTACCTTCACTAGAAACCATTGACGATGAATCATCATCCATCCCCACTCTCACCACTGAGATTCCAACCCGAGCACCCCTTCCACACGAGACTAAATGGACCCGAAGTCACGCAACCGATCAAATCATTGGTGATGTCTCAACTGGTGTCCAAACACGTAGGGCGTCTGCTAATGAATGTCTCTTCGCATCATTCCTTAGTATGATAGAGCCAGCTCGTGTGGATGGAGCCCTAAAAGACCCAGACTGGATAGTTGCAATGCAAGAAGAGCTCAACCAGTTTGAACAGCTCCGAGTATGGCGGTTAGTTCCCAAGCCAAAAGACCGAACAATTATCGGAACAATGTGGATCTATAAGAACAAGCGACATGAAAAGGGCATTGTGATAAGGAACAAAGCGAGACTTGTTGCCAAAGGCTACAGACAACAAGAAGGGATAGATTATGACTAGACCTTTGCTCCAGTGGCAGTGATAGAAGCTATCAGAATCTTCTTGGCGTACGCGGCACACAAGGACTTCAAAATGTACCAGATGGACGTCAAGACAGCCTTTCTTAACGGTGAACTTAACGAAGAGGTGTACGTTGAACAACCACAAGGATTTGTTGACGCACATAAACCTGACCATGTTTATGTGCTAGACAAAGCCCTCTATGGTTTAAAACAAGCACCTCGCGCATGGTATGATAGTCTCTCTAATTTTCTTATCCCTGCTGGTTTCAGCAAAGGTGTGGTGGACACAACTCTCTTCACGAAAAAGGAAAGCCCGCACATAATGCTAGTGCAAATATATGTCGACGACATTATATTTGGATCTACTGACAGTAATTTCTGTAAGGATTTTTCAGCCCTAATGGAGTCCAGGTTCGAGATGAGTATGATGGGGGAAATGAACTTTTTCCTCGGATTACAAGTCAAACAACTTGAAAATTGGATTTTTGTGAACCAGTCGAAATATACTCTTGAGATTCTCAAGAAGTATAAGTTAGACTCTTGCACGAGTATCGCAACTCCCATGGCTTCCAACTGTAAGTTAGACACCGATCCTTCTGGGAAAAGTGTCGATAATACAACTTACAGAGGGATGATAGGATCCTTACTATATCTGACTGCAAGTAGACCTGATATAATGTTTTAAACATGTCTTTGTGCTCGTTTTCAGGCCGACCTGAAAGAATCACACCTAACTGCGGTAAAACACATTTTTCGTTATCTTAAGGGTACACCCGATCTTGTTTCTGGTATCCAAAGGGAACCGATTTTGATCTTACTGCCTTTTCAGATGCTGAGTTTGCAGGTTGTATAGTTGACAGGAAAAGCACATCAGGTGGAATACAGTTCTTGGAAGACAGACCGGTGAGTTACTCCTCCAAAAAGCAGAATTCTGTTTCAACATCCACAGCTGAAGCAGAGTATGTTGCAGCTGCAAGCTGTTGCTCTCAAGTGCTGTGGATGAGAACGCAATTACGTGATTATTGATTCTCACTCACCAATATCCTAATTTACTGCGACTCTCGAAGTGCAATTGCCATCTTGCTATCCCGTGCCGCACTCTCGAACAAAACTTATACACATCAGGTATCATTTTATTAAAGATCATGTAGAAAAGGGAACAATTGAGTTGTATTTTTTTGGCACGGAATATCAACTTGCGGATATCTTTACTAAATCTTTAGAGGAACCTCGTTTTCAGTTTTTAGTATCCCATATCGGCATGTTGAGTCCACCTTCTAGTTAAATGTCAGACATTGTCTAAAATAATTCTATTTCAAACTATCATGTTTGAAATTCCTTTATTTTAGAAATTATCTGTTATTTAAATTTAAGGGTTGTGTCACAAAATTAAAATTCAATATTTCCTTATCTATGTACATCTTTAATAATTAAGGATCCTGACAAGTTGCTGTGTGAATTGTTCATCACTGTGTTGGACGCAAATTTAATCCAGATTTGTCTGTATCTTTAAGGCTAAATAGGTTCAAGAAATTCATCTGAAAAAGAAAAAGAGGCGAATATATGTTTATTTGAGGGGGAGTATAGTTAGGATGTTGGTTTTTATAATTTTTGTTCTTTTTATTTTTCCTCTTAGTTAAAATTTTAAATTTTAGCTTGGTTAATTTGTAGATTTTAAAGTGTAATTTAATCGGTCAGAAAATCACAAAAAGATTTTATTTCTTTAAGTTTCAAAGAAAAATATAAAAAGAGTTTGCTTTTGGGTCAATTTTTTGTGCAAAATGTTTATTTTTTTATTTTGGCACAAAGCCCAAAATTTTTTGTGTGTTTTGGGACAAATCCGGCGGCCCATAAGAATGTTGGGCGTGTATCCTTTGTACCCGACCCGACCCGCTCACTTTAAATAGGGCGGGTCAACGGTCAACACAAACACTTTCTTCTCTTTTAAGATTTCTTCAACTATTGTTCTTCTTCTTTCCTCTTCACCGTCGACGCACACCCTCCATCGAACCTCCATTTTCGATCATCAAAGCTTTGTGGATCATATTTTTCTTTCGTTTTTCTTGCATATTTCGAGTTCGACACTATAGGGTAACACTTTTCTAACTTTATTTCAGCTTTTACCTTCCTAAATTGAATCTTTGATTTTCAAATTTTACATACTTTGTTATTTCGGTTTTTCACATTTTTAGGACTTTAAATCTACTTTGTTTAGTTAGTTGTAGTTAAATAAAATGTTCCTTACTTGTTTTTAGTCTAGGATCTTCATTTTCATGCATTTTTATCAACTTTAGAACTGTTCACGTTGCATGTTGCATGAACATTTAATGAACACTGCTGCACTTCGGACCGTCCGAATTCGGAACAAACCCCGAATTCGGATGTGTCACTTAGAAGAATTTCAAAATTTTTCCAACTGCCATGACCGAATTCGGACACTGTGCATCCAAACTCGGACCACTGTGCATCCGAATTCGGTCTTTCAAAGAATGTTCAAATTTTTTCATTTTATTTTTCTTAGGTTTAATTCTTCATACACTGTGCATCCGAATTCGGTTAGTACCCAAATTCGGTCCCCATCCGACTTCATGTATCATCTGCATTATTCACCATGCGATTTCGGTCCCCATCCGAGTTCCGGACCCCATCCGAATTCGGACCATCACTTGGCCTTGTCATTCATCATTTGGATTTCGGTCAGATCCGAATTCGGTTGTACTGTTCATCCGAATTCGGCCCATCCAAAATCCAACACTTAGCATTTTTTTTTTTACATTTTTCCATTTTTCCATTTTCATTATAAAACAAAAACCCAAAAAGATTTTCAGTCCGGTGCACCATTGGTTAGAGTTAGGATCAGTGTTTGAGTGAAAATGCCTGTTCTAACATTGGTCTCTTAACGATTGACTTTGGACTTTATTCCGTAGAATTCCATTCTACTAATAAAGACCCAATGCTTTAAACAGATCAGACAGTTTTTATTTCACACTTATCCAGACTTAGTATCAATGCCTTATCATCTAAAGTCTTCTGTTCTAACTTTGATGCACCTTTACAGGAATCATGGAACCTGCAGTCGCCATAACCATACCCCATTCCCCTATTCCTAACAACAATGCCCAATTACCCGAAGAATCCATTCTTCCCCAAGCTGAATACGTTGAGTTCATGGCACATAATTGGCAGCTTGATGTATCCATCCTTAGCCGAGAAACAGAAACCCTTGCCTTTGCAATCCTGAAAAACCACCCAATCTTCTACTCCCTTTCCGCAGCCATCTCTGTACCCCAAATCTACCTTCAACAGTTCTGGCATCATTTAAAATTTGTTGCCGATGCCGAACCGTACTTCACTGCCACTATAGACTGTGTCCCAGTCAAAATAACCACCGCAGCCATCCGCCATATCCTACGCCTACCTGCTGAAGCCTATTCCATGCACCGCCTACAGTTTGCCCCAATTCCTCCCCCCCCCCCCTTGAAACCCTAAATGAAATCCAAGCCTTGGGAAACAATGGTCCGCTAACCAAGCCATCGGACTTCAGGACATAGAATCTTCAAGCTCACTGGAGGATTCTTTTCGATGTCATCAATAAATGCTTCACCACCAAGCATGCTGGACACGACTCAGCATGAATTCAAGTACTGGCAATGTTCGCAGCCTTCCCGTATGACAAACAATATGATTATGCTGCATTCCTGTTCGAGGAATTAAGACGAGTTCACCTGGAGAGGAGCACAAAACGTGGACGTAAATACATCCCTCTCCAGCGGTTCCTACAACTGATAATCAAATATGCCATGGACAACGACGATGATATACATGAATGTCCAGAGGCCGATGTATACCCGATGATTGCCATCCAAAAGCTCAATCTTCCGAAAGGGACTCCTACTGTACCGGTAATGACAATCCCACTGTCCCTTCTTCAAAGGGCAGTGCAATCTGACAGGGTAAGGGCATATTTGAGAGAGTTCTATCCGGATGAGGCTCGGTCAGATCCGACTGAGCCTAACCAGTCCGAAGGTGAGATACGAGCGAGTGAGGAAGAGGGAGAAGCGGTGGAAGTTGAACAAACAGTGGGTCTAGGTGAGCGGGAGAGTGTGAGTGTAAGGGAGGGAGGAGAAGGTGAGGCAGCAGAGACGGCGGATTCCGAAAGAACCGTCTCTGTTGTACGAGGGATTGAGAAAACATCCGAGGGTGATCACAGCCCTATCAGCCGGACAACCCACATTCAGACCATCAGTCCAATGGTCGAATTCACCCTAACCACCCACTTAGCATCCTCTCAACAGGGTGCTAGTTCGTTGCATGGGGATCTACCACACATGCCATCACCCTCTCATTCGGAGAACTGTGGTGTTGAACGAGGTCACACTCCGCCCCTTGTGACCAAACATCTTTCTCCCACAGCTCACTCCCCACCCCCACACACATCGCACGACGCCTTCGTGGCGTCCCCTCAACGAGCTGCCTTAGTGGCGGCACCTCAAACTTCCGGATCTGCGCATCCAATTATGGAGCCAGAGGTGACGGAAGGAAGACCTGGAGTGGCTTCATCTATGCCATCCACTTCAGGCCATCTCCAAATCAACATTGAGATGTTAACGGCAGCTTTACGTGCTGCCGGTGTTGTTACCCAGGCTGCCCTGGACGCCCACAAGGAGGCTGCCGAGGAACGATATACCGCCCTTCTCTCATTAATTAAGGGTAAGGGTGTCGCTACTGAGGATTTGCCTCCACCAGTGACCCGATCAGTCCAAATGATGATTCAGGAGTTATCAGACAAGATAGATGCGCAAAACCATTTAATACTTCAAGTCCAAGAGCAACTCAACTCCCGTATGGATCGTCTTGAGTATGCAGTTATCGAGCTCCAGTGTCGTCCCCAGGTTGAGTCCCAAAAGAGAAAACATGACGGTCAGGACGACCCTGATCGCCACGAGGGGGAGAAGCGTCAAAAGACTCAGTCTGAGGACCTTATGTTGATTGAAGGGGGAGCTGTATTAGAGAGAACAGATATACAGGGGTCCGGGGATAAGAGGAACGAGGCTCAGGAGTACATGATGATAGAAGACGAGCCCATGTTTGAAGGTCTAGCTCCATTGGATCCGATGTCAGCCATGGTTGAGTTCAAACCCATTCACGAAAAGGTTGAAATCATATTGGTGTCTGACTCTGACTCCGATACTGATGACAACCAATCCTTAATCATCCCAAAGCCTGAGCCTGAGTCACCACAAAAATCATCATCCTCTTTCGAATTCCTAAACTCCCCGCCCCCCGTTCCACAACAAGAAATTCTATCCTCCATCCAAGCTCCCTCCTCTCTAAAAGAATCCTAACTAGTCCAAAGCCCTCCCAGATCTCAAAGTCCTCCCATAGTCCAACCTGAACCCCAAGTGCAAACCATGGAACCAGGACCCTCAGAAACCAGGCGTGTAAACTGATTTGATGAGCCTCCTGCACAGCCCGATGTTCATGACAAAGAAGATCTTTATTGGGTGGGTTGGTATTCAAATGGTGAGGTACATACTCTGCCACCTGAGTTAAAAGAGGAGTTGAGACAAGAACGAAGGGGGAAAATCTTTCAAATTACTTGAAGCCAAATCATCTGAGATAGAAGAACCCCCCGTTCAGGGCCTTATAGAATTTTTGCAAAAGTTTCCTCCGGAACAGTTCCAGAATCCTTTTCTAGAAGAACGATTCTAGATGAAGAAGCCAGGGTCATACAACAGGCGGTTACTCATAGAACTCACAAATGTTTCCAAAGCTGAACAGGCCTAGTACAACCAGTTAATGCTTAGGGAGAGGAGGTCCAAAGTCTCTAAGTCTAAGATAAAGAAGCTCCTCAACATCATAATGTGCAGAAGAGCAAAAGTATACTATCCTGCCTTTCAGGTAGAGAGAGAAGATGGCACAGTGGAGGCGTTCTATTAAAATGACTTGGACTTTATAAATGTGAACGACATTGAATTTCTACACAACCGACTGAAACATAGAATTAAAAAACGTCTGTCTCACATGACCGCTGTAGGCGCTCTTATTCGAAGTATGAACCGCCGCTCAATTATCATGTGCCTAAGAGATTTTCAAATGGCGATAGAGAGCGCGCTGGTCAAAGTAGGACTACGTGCCCCTAAGAAAGATAGCTTTCTTCTTGACCATCATCCTGCTTACAGAGTCATATTCAGAGGAGGCCCGGGAGTTATTTTTGTGAACCAGATAGGGCATAAAAAATTCATGCGCTTCGTGGATCTTCCTTGTTACTCCGATGGTACTATCAGAATGGTTAGAGCCGAGCTTACACGAAGAGTACAAGAATTTGATGTTCAACCAGATCCAGAACTTAGACGCTCACCAAAGGAGATACAGGACGTCCTCAGCGGCATCGAATACCTGAACGAACGGCTACACATGAGACAAGTGATTAGACGATTTGATGTCATCCTTGGGCTTCGTGAATCAACAGATCATGCCAGAGTTCCAGGACCACCACAAAGATCGAAAAGGGGGAGATTGTTAGATATTAAATTTCGATCTTGTGGATCTATTTTGTAATATTTATTTGGATAATATTTAGCCTTGTAATTTACTTCTTAGTTAGTTTATGTTGTGTGAAAAGTACAAGGGCCTTTTGTGTCAATCCTTGTAGGTTAATTAAAGGAGCCTATGTATAGGCTCCTAGGGTTTCTAAATTGTACACGGTTGAGATTTTTATGAGAAAGAGAATCCTTGTCCAGGCGCCATTTTAATATTCTCTCAAACATTCCTTTTGTTCTTTCATCATATCACAATTATTGAGTGCAAATTCTTCTTGTGAGTGTTAATAGAACTTTAATGTGCTGATATCTACTGGGAATCATAAACAACAATTTCAAATAAAGCTAAAACAACAATATGTCTTACATGAAGACAATGTACACAGTTAAATCTATAACTCACAGTTACTGTTAAGGCATGGCTGTTGACTTTGACTTTGACAAGCAGATTATATCCACCACCTGAGTTATCTCAGGATTTAGCTTTAGCTTTACAAACTTTGCCTTGGCTTTAATGACTTTGTCTTAGCTTTACAGACTTTGGCTGAACTTTTCTAGCGTGGCTTTACAAACTTTGGCTTTATAACATAGTCCAGATTTAGCTGAACCTGTTCAGTATTTGGCAATCAATTTACATAAGCTTTCTGAGCTTTACACAACATATTAGTGCATTTCAGTTGAATTCTTGGACTTTCTGTAGCTTATGTTTAGAATTATTCATTTATTGACTTATCAGGTTATTTGACTTTGCTGAATCATTCTTTGACGTATATTTAGTCTTTGACTTGATCTTATTGGCTTTATGGACTTTCATGAACATATAGGTCGTTATTAAATCATCATTTGACTTTACTTGCATTTTGAACCCATTTAAATGCATGTAATGACATGTAATGTTTAAATACTTACAATTTACATGTAAGTTGTATAGTACTTATAATGCAAATTAGGCACTTATGCCTTTAGATTTATAGGGCAATTATTAGGGCCAAGAACCAATGCTATGAGCCTGCGTTCAATTCCCTAATGAGTCTTTGCTTATATATATACACACACACACATAAGTTATGCATTAAATGTCATGAACATGTATAAGTTGATTATATAAATCATTTAAATGAATTGCTAGCATATATATAAATATATATATATATATATATATATATATATATATATATATATATATATATATATATATATATATATATATATATATATATATATATATATATATATATATATGCTAGAAATTCATTTAAATGATTTATATAATCAACTTATACATGTTCATGACATTTAATGCATAACTTATTATTATATACATCACTTTAAGCTTTCCTTAGTCATATGCGTTTATAAATTGAGACACACACTTGAATACGCACACACATATGTAATATTGTTTTATTTTATGCAAGTTGTCGATTTATATGTATATAAAAGACTATTGGACATCTTTAATCACACACCAAACTACACAATTTATGTGTTCAATACATGGGCATATATTATAATTAAGCACACATTTATACATAATACTTATTAAAATTCTGTTTAAAACATATACAACACACAAAATATATATATATGTGTGTGTGTGTGTGTGTGTTTGTTTCTGTCACAGTCACAACACATCCGAAACTTCACTTTTGAGTGAGTCTCGGATCTTTCTAGTACTACTATACTTTGCATTCAACACACATAAGAGACTTCCTTTTACTTGCTTAATTTATTTGTGCTGTTGTAGGATACACACACATTACAGTCTATATATATATATATATATATATATATATATATATATATATATATATATATATATATATATATATAGTTAAAAGGAGCAACGACTGCTGTCTTTGATGGTGCACATCCGAGACATCACCAAAATTTGAGTCTCAAATCTTTGTAACACACACACACACACACTACTACAAACTTCACAGACTCGTTTAATACTTAGTATATTTATCAATGGGTTAAAGGCCGCTGTTGTTTGCTCACTATAAACATCCGAGATTTACATGAAATAGAAAAGGAAATGTTGTTACTTTTGGTTCAATACATCCTAGACTTCACAAATAGTGAGTCTCGGATCTTTACACTCACACATACATACTGGTTTAAATAGATGCAAGTAAAGGAAAGAAATGTTGTTGCTGCCTTTGATCATTATATATATCCATGACCCTCACGGAGGTGATTCTTGGATCTCTCTTTTCATGCAGAACACTTATGCACACAACATACACATCTACACTACTCGTTTCTTTTATGTTCTTCTACATTTCCAGCAGTAAACAAAAGAGATTAAAGGCGATTTCATGTTCCTATTTGATGTATAAACACATACATATGTGTTCTAATCCATGGCCGAAGGACAAATGGCATTCTTGGCCTTTAGAACCGATTAAAAATAGAAGCAAAACCCATTTGGACAACAATTTTTTTAAATCTCAGAATTTTATTTTCAAAGTTGGAATTAAGCTTTAGATTTGCACATATGATCAATTTAACATATAAGGAGGACATGGATGTCTTTTATTTTCTGTTTGCAACACAAATGTATGCTCAATTTCAATATTTTGATGCTTTTGAATTCATAAAAATTTTCCCAAAAAATCGTGGGCTTCATTATGCCAACAAGAACAAATTAAATTGATAACTTACCTTGAATTTTGGTATAAATCTTTGTTGAACAGTGGTTTTGTGTTGAGATAGCAAGTTGAATTTTGTTTGGTGAAATGAGCAGCGGAAAGATAATTGGGGTGTTTATATTTATCAAGTTCCATTTCTTCACACTTTGGCCCTAAGAGTTGCTTTTCTTTCATTTCATTTATATTAAGATTAAAAATTTTATAATTAATACTTATGACTTGAATGTAACTTTTATCAACTTACATATTTATTTACCTAGTACAAATTCCATTTAACTTACTAATTAATGTTGAACTTGTTCATCGCCGTTAATTAAAGTTTAGGTTGTTACAGAATGGGCTCCATTACGCATAACTTCGTCCTCGAAGTTGTTTATGTTCATAGCTTTTTGCCTCTTTGGATTTTATACTTAGTACATTACTGATTTTTAATATTATACAACGTATCCGTTGACTCATGCTATAACATAAGAGATCATAGGATATACCTCATTCAATTTGGATAGCAGTTCAATATATTAGATAGCTTATCTCTCTTTTGTTTTGATCTTAAACTAGCTGTAGAGCTTCTGGTGTCCGATTTCTATACTTATTGAACAATTTCTTTCAATGATGATTATATGATCATCAATCGCTTAGCAAATTTTGGCCCAAAGTTGCTTTTCTTTAATTTATTTTATATTAACATTACAAATTTTATAATTAAAACTTATCACTTAATTGTAACTTTTATTAACTTACATTTTTAATTACCTAGTACAAATTCCATTTAACATGCTAATTAACGTTGAACTCATTAATCATTGTTAATTAAAGTTCAGGTTGTTACAACCCTTGGAGAACCGGTCAACCTAGTCAAGGTCCCCCTTTGTGAAATGTAACAAATGAAGCTTCGGCAGTCTATTGAAAGCAGTCGACCGTGCGAGGACCCGAGGGTTTAGATGTTTCGGCTAGTTGTTTTCGAGTGATGGTGGAGGTGGATATGTTTAAAGTGAGCTTTAGGTTAAGAGGAGGGGTAGGGGTCTTTACTGCTGATGATATCTCTTGTTGGGGCTCATGGGAAGGCGAGTTAAGGAAGTCAAATGAAGAGGAGGATTTTTGTTGTGACTCGGGTTCTGGTTTGGGTTCTTTAATGGGTTCATCTTGGTCCGTCTCTGAATCCGAATCGGAAAGCAGGACGACTTTGATTTTTTCTGATGACGACTCGTACACCACCATAGCACTTTTCAAGTCTTCCTCCACTTGACCTCCCGGGGCAGTAGACACTTGTTCCCCACTCGTTTCCTTTTCCCTTGCTCCCTCTACGCCTAGCACATCCCTTTCAATCTGAGCTCGGGGTGCTTCTCCGCCTCAGTATGACCAGGATCTTCCTGATCATCATGTTTCCTTTTGCAAGTCACAGCCTATGGGCGGCAGAGACTTTTCAAGTCGATGACTGCCGACTCCAACCGATCCATACTTCTGTTATTGTCTGCGTCTACTCGTAGGATTAGCTGGGGAATGTTGTCTATTGACTGAGTGAAAATTTCAGTGGTCGTAGCTTTCTGATCTTTTAACGCGTCGGTTTCGGCAGACTGTTAGACTTTTGGAGGACCTGGTGGTAGTTCCTGAGAAGCGACACCCTTTCTCTTCAAGATTTGTAAAAGGGAGGAGTGTCGATTTCTCATTTTCCGCCTTGAGGGCGTCCAGGTCAGCCTCGGTAATCACACCGACATCACGAAGAGCCGCCATTAACATCTCGGGAGCGATCTTGGGATGGCCTGTCATATTTTGCAGTGTTGTGGCTATGACTAGACTTCCATCCTTCATTTCCGCACCACCCGGAGAAGATGCAGATCGTGATGTTGGGGAGGACGTCACGAAGATGTCCTTGGTGCGATGGCGTGTTATGGAGTGAGCTGTGGTCAAAGGAACCATGGTTACCTGGGGCAACTAGTGACCTATTTCAACATTACCCGCCTCCAAATGAGGAGGTGATGGAATGTGTGTAAGGACCCCGTGGAATGAAACAGGTTCCAGTTGAGAGGAACCTGAGTGGGTGGTGCGGTGAATGTCGGCTACTGAACTGGTAGCCTTATGAGGACTTGTATGACTAAGGATGGATCGTACTCCCTTATCTCTCGGGACCCTCAACCCTCAATGGGTCAGAGAAAATCTTTTCAGAGTCTATTGTCTCTGCCCTTTTTGCCCCTGCACCCTCTCTCTCCACACTAAGCTCCCACTCTCCCGACCCCATGATATTCTCCGCTCCAGCCTCCACTCCGTCATTCTCACTTTCACTTAACTAACGAATGGAAGTGGTTGGCTTGGTCGGTTCTAAACGAGCCTCTTACGGACAAACACTCATTAAATATACCCTCTCCCTCTCCCTGGACTTATCGGCGACTGGAGTAAGGACAAGGGTATGTCCATTACCAGTACCCTTGGAAGCTCCCTCGGATGTTTGAAGCGTGCCAATTCCACTTTATTGTCCATGGCATATTTGATTATAAATTGGAGGAAACGCTGAAATGGAATGAACTTGCATTCCTTTTTCGTGCCCTTGTCGTTGCCTTCCTTTCTATGTTCGTCAAATATGAATTGGGCGTAGTCGTAGTGGCGGTCGAAGGTGAAGGCGGTGAACATTGTAAGGACGTGGATGCTGGCCAAGTCATTACCCGAATGTTTCCCAGCGAAACATCCATTGATGATCTCAAAGAAGACTCACTATTGGGATTGAAGGCGTTTGGTTTTAAAATCTGTGACTTTGTGGAGCTGGCCTTCATATCCTAACGATTGGACTTCACGGAGAACGGTTTTAGGGGTTGGTATCGGAGCGAAGGAGAATTTTGAGGGAGAGAGATATTTGTTAGGTAGTTGAAGATTATGGCGATGGCTTCTTGGGTGACACAGATGGGTACAAAAATCAATTTTGGTTGTGAAATATGGTTCCTCCTCCTCAGAGAATTGGAGGTAGTACCAGAATTGTTGGAGGTATATGTAGGGAACGAAGATGGTTGCGGAAAGGGAATAGAAGATCAGGTGTCCTTTGAGGATATCAAATGTTATATCCTCGGTTTCTCTTTCAGAACGGAGAGGTCCAGCTGCTAAATGTGGGGTGCAAACTCTATGAAAAAGGCAGGGTGTAACAGGGCGGATTCGGGCAATGCACATTGGTTAGACATGCAGACTTAAATATAAAAATAAAACATTGAGACATAGTCTGAAATAGGCATGAGATAGAGCCAGTCTAATCTGTTTAAAGCATTGGGTTTTCTTTCAGTATTATAAGAAAACTACCGATAGAAAGCCAAAGTCAATCGTTAAGAGACCAATGTTAAAATAGACCTATTCACTCAAATGTCGATTACAAACTAGGACCAATGATGCAAGGACTGGAACTTATTTTATTTTTTATTTTGAAATTTTTCAAAAGTTAAAAATTATGAGAATAAAACAACAAAAAATTAAAGTGTTAAACTTTTGTAAGGACCGAAGTTCGGGTGAACATGCAAGATGTGACACTTAGTAAGAAAATAGTAAAACTACAAGAGGCCCGAACTTCAGGTGTGCCTGAATTTCGGTTGGACCCTCACCCGAAGTTCGGTTCAGGTCCAAAAAGGATACTTAGAAGATTTTATAGTGCCCCTAGGAGGACCGAACTTTGGGTGGCCCAGACCGTAGTTATTTAAGGTCCAACACTTAAACAAATTTGAACACTGCCCAGAAAATGTGTGGACCGAACTTCGGGTGGACCCGAAGTTCGGGTGGACCGGAACCGAAGTTCTTTTTTGGTCCAACACTTAGTCATTTGAATGTTGATTAAGTATATGCATCAGAGTGAACCGAACTTCGAGTGGCCCGAAGTTTGGTTGGGGTACACACCTGAAGGTGCACACCCGAAGTTCGGGTGCAACCAAGTTGACCCTTTGTGCATTTAATGAGTTCATGCACATGCATATGTCTGACTACAGTGGCAGTTCATTAAGTGACCTAAAATGCGGATCCTAACTCTAAAATGCATGGCGAATAACTTCAAAACTAACAAAAACACCTTAAAAATAGTTACAATTAACCTAAATATGCAAAAATCAGTGGGAAATTCACGAAAACGACGTGAAACAAAAAATGTTTGAAATGCATAAAATTAAAAGTAGATTGATGTTACCTGATGATCGATTATAAGGAAAGTGTAAGAATCCGCAAGAAAAATGAGTAGAAATGGATGTTTTTAGAGATTTTGTGAACGTAAATGGTGGTTTTGACGGGGAGCTGCGAAATCGAAGAAGAAGAAGAAGACGCTACAATGCCCGCCCCCTCCTTTTTATAGGAGGAAGGAAGGGACCGGGTCAGCCCATGACCCAACAACCTTGGGCCCAAAAAAAATAATGATGTTGGGCTTTAATTTAAATTAAATAAATTTTATCAGAAGGAAAGAAAACTGATTTAGAAAAATAAATTTGACTAAAATATAAAATCTTTTTGTGTTTTTTATTTATAAAGTAATTAAAAAACTAAACATAAAATAGAATAGAAATAAAAATAATAAAACTATTAAATAAAATCTTTTTGTATTTTTAAGGTTTTTTTTTTTCAAAGTATGACACTAAAAGTAAAATAATAACAAAAATAAATAAAAGATAAAAAAATAAACAGAATTGAAAATACGTATAATCTTTTCTCCCCCTCAAATAAACAATTATCCTTTTAAATTGAACCCAGAGCCCCGATAGAATACGAAAGACCGATAAACCTGGATATTTTAGCTTCCCGCTCAAAATGAACAATTCACATAATAGTTTTCAGGTTCACCAACATTAAAGACATACATAGATAAACGGACACTGAAAATAATTTTGTGACACTTCCTTTTAAAATGAGGTACTAGATATTTTCTAAATAAAGGAATTTCAAGCAATTATGACAATTGCTTTAAACAGAATTATTTTAAAGAATATCTGATATTGAACCAGAGGGGGGATTTAACAAGCCAATTTGAGATACTAAGAACCGAAAACGAGGTTCGTCTAGAGCCTTAGTAAATATATCAGCAAGTTGAAATTTCGTGCCTACAAAATAAAGTTCAATTGTCTCTTTTCCTACGTGGTCTTTAATGAAGTGATACGTGATGTCTATATGTTTGTTCTTGAGTGCTGCACGAGATTGTAAGATATGACAATTGCACTTCGGGAATCACAGTATACTGGGATGTTGGTGGTTGAAAATCTATAATCACGTAACTGTGTTCTCATCCATAGTACTAGAGAGCAACAACTTGTGGCTACTACGTACTTAGCTTTGGTTGTGGACGTGGATACACAATTTTGCTTTTTGGATGACCAACTCACCGGCCTATCACCCAAAAATTGAATCCCACCTGATGTGTTTTAACGGTCTACTCTGCAACCTGCAAAATCAGCATCTGAAAAAGCGGTAAGATCGAAGTTGGTTCCGTTTGGATACCATAGATCAAGATCGGGTGAACCCTTAAGATATGGAAAGATGCGTTTGACCGCAGTAAGGTGTGACTCTTTTGGGTCGGCCTGAAAACCAGCACAAAGACATATAGAAAACATTATATACGGTCTACTGGCCGTAAGGTAGAGTAAGGAATCAATCATGCCTTTGTAAGTTGTGTTGTCGACACTTTTCCCAGAATGATCAGTGTCCAACTTACAGTTTGAAGCCATGGGAGTTGCGATAGACGTGTAAGAGTCTAACTTATATTTATTGAGTATGTCAAGAGTATATTTCGACTGGTTCACAAATATTCCATCTTCAAGTTGTTTGACTTGAAATCCGAGGAAAAAATTCATTTCCCCCATCATACTCATCTCAAACCTGGACTCCATTAGGGTCAAAAATTCCTTACAAAACTTAGGGCCAGTAGTTCCAAATATAGTGTGATCTACATAAATTTGGACTAGCATTATATGAGGGGCCTTCCCTTTTTTGAACAATGTCGTGTCCACCACACCCTTACTAAATCCGGCAGAAGTAAGAATGTTCGAGAGGCTGTCATACCAAGCTCGAGGTGCTTGTTTTAAACCATTCAGAGCTTTATCTAGCACATAAACATGGTTCGGTTTATGTGGATCAGTAAAACCTTGTGGTTGTTCTACATACACCTCCTCGTTTGGCTCACCGTTTAAGAAGGCGGTCTTGACGTTCATTTGGTACACTCTCAAGTCTTTGTGTGCCGCATACGCCAAGAAGATTCTGATAGCTTCAATCCATGCAACTGGAGTGAAGGTCTTGCCATAATCAATGCCTGCTTGCCGTCGGTAGCCTTTAGCGACTAGCCTCGCCTTGTTTCTTACTACAGTACCTTTCTCGTCTCGTTTTTTTATTAAAGATCCATTTTGTCCTGATTATAGCTCGACCTTTGGGTTTCAGAACTAACTGCCATACCCTTAGCTGTTCAAACTGGTTGAGCTCTTCTTGCATTGCTACGATCCAATCAAGGTCTTTCAAGGATTCATCCACACGAGTGGCCTCTATCATACTACGGAATGATGCAAAGAGAGATTCATTGGTAGATGACCTTCGAGTTTGAACCCCAGTGGATAGATCATAAATGATTTGTTTAGTTAGGTGATCACTGGTCCATTTTATTTCGTGTGGAAGGGGTGAATGCGAGGGAAACTCAGTGCTTATTGTGGGAATGGATGATGGTTCTGTTCAATGGTTTCGAGTGAGGGTACCACTATAACCAGTTCAGGTTCCGTTGGTTCTTGTAAAGGGATAATGTTTGATACAATATGGGAGGGTATGATTGGAGTAGATTTAACTGTTGGGATGAGTGTGGATGATCTTGAAGGCAATGAAGATCGTAGACACGTAGGAATTGGTGGATCAGAAGGCGGTGGCTGAACCATTGAATCTGATGAATTTGTATTAACTGCAGAAGTTGAAAAAGAGGAAGAATGTACATTAGGACCAAAAAATTCAGTATTAAATCGATCAAACAATTTATTAAATCGAAAGAAGAAAAAGAAGTTGGGATAGAAGAGTCTCCAGGCATTGAGGTAATGCGAGATCCTGATTGGTCAACTTCTGGAGCCATTTTAGCCATCTCATCAAATGTGATGTTCACATTCTCGTTGACTGTCCTAGTGCGAGTGATGTACGCGCAATATGCCTTTGAATTGGATGAGTATCCAATAAAGATCGCTTCGTCCGCTTTCTCGTTAAATTTTCCGAGGTTGTCATTGTCATTAAGCACATAACACTTGCAACTAAAAACTCGTAAGTATTTGATGTAAGGAAATTTATTTAGATAGAGTTATCAGGAGTTTTCTTAAAGCGCTTATGAATTATTGAGCGGTTTTGAGTATATCATGTTGTGGACACGGCTTCAGCCCATAAGAATGGTGAAAGTTTCGAGTAGTTTAGGATGGTGCGAGCAGCCTCCACAAGGGTATGGTTTCATCTTTCAACGATACCATTTTGTTGAGGAGTTCGTGCGGGGGTGAATTGATGATGGATGCCTTTGGATCACAGGAAACTCTCTATTATCGAGTTCTTGAATTCTGTGCCATTATCAGATTTGATTCACTGTACTAACAGCTGCTGTCGGGTATCGACACTCTTGATTAAATCGATGATTTCTTGGGCAGTCTCATCCTTGGATCGCAAGAACTTAACCCAAATATATCGTGAATAGTCGTCAACAATAACAAACATAAACCGCTTCCCATTAATGCTTTGAATTCACATAGGACCTCATAAATCCATATGCATCAGCTCCAAAACTCTCTTCGTCGAAGGTTCGGTTTAGGTTTGTGAGGGGATCTCTCCATTTTTCTTTTCTCACAAGCTCTACACAGGTGATCTTTTTCATATCGGAGTTCTGGAAGACCCTTAACAAGATGCTTTGAAGCCAACTTGTTCATATTATTGAAGTTCAAGTGAGATAGTCTCCGATGTCAAAACCATGAGTCCTTTGAAGAGGCATAAGATAGTAGTCAAATACTATCCTTTACCATGAGCTTGGCTACATCGATGGTGTAAAGGTTTGCGTCCTTTGTCATAGAGTTGGTACTATCATTTCATTCACCGCTCTTGATACTGCAACTTTTAGCCCTAAACATTACTTCTAGTCCTTTGTCATAGAGTTGTCTTATGCTAAAAAGAATATGAGATAACCCGTTGACATAGTCAACGTCCTTGATGATCAGATTGTTTAGATACAAGTCATCGTATCCCTTTATCTGAGCGACGTTGTCATTTCAAACCTAACTTTTCCGCAGAATTATTCTACCATGTTGGACAGTAACTCTTTTTTTTTTTCCAGTCATGTGCTTCGAGCAAACCGAATCCATATACCAAATGGATTTAGCCTGAGATACGAATTGTGTTAGGACTATGACATCTTAGATCAATCATCAGACAGGTGAATTAAAATCCATGACTATAATATTGAATTGACTTGCAAACATTGTTCTGAATCGAATATTTCTAAAAACATGTTGGGTTAAGAAGGGGTCTTGAACTCTGTGCACAGGAGCCTAACACATCTGTTTTTGTACGAAGTTGCACATAAACCGTTTCACGGAAGGACAAGTCCTAGTCGAAGTTAACTAGAAGCCATTTTTTTGAGGTGCGGGTCTTGATTTGAAGTAACCAAGAACTATCTTCTTATATCACACGACTTTGGGTACCCAATTTAGGATGGATCCATTTTTGTTAGGAGTTCCAGATACAACTATCAATTTTAAAGTTTTAGGAAGCCATATAGTAGTTGTGTGTGGTCCAAATGTAGAACCTTTTGGAACCCATTTGTAGATGGGTCCAACTGGCGTTGAAACCTTAGGCGGTGACAATACCTTTGGTTTGGGAATTTTTGAAATCTGTTTAGTATTTGCCTTTGGTGTAGCCTTACGCAGAATACATGTTCCAGATTTTCGATGAGGCCAATGATGCACTGTTTTTAATTTTCTTTTTACGAACTCGTTTTTCTAGATATGACACATATTTATTCATTTCAGGTACTTGGCGTGTAAACCGAGTAGGACATATAGCAAACATTTCTTCAAATGAATATTTATAACACGAATTCGAATTTGTTATAGTTCATTCGTTGTTTTCTGAAATTGCATTCCCCCTATCAGTAGAGAAAATTATTTTTTGCATGACAACCTTCTTCACAAAGAAACTGGAAAAGTCTTGCGTCGTCATTTTGGGAATCCTTCTTATATGATCTCTAGGTACAAAACAACAAGAGTCAGTACATTTGGAAAGCTTAGGTTTAGAGAGATTTCCTTGTTGAGTGGGTTTCTTGGAGGACTTTGATTTGTTCTTAGTCTTCTTAGAAACCTCAGCTTTTGAAAACTTTTAACACTCACCTTCGGAAGTGTTTAAAGGAGCTTCAATTTTGGATTTACCTTCGACTACTGATGTATTTAGGACACTAGCACGAGGAGAGGTTTTTGAATATTTTGTGTAAGAACTTAATCTTTCTGAAACAGTGTTAAACTGTTCTTTGTAAAGAGTTAGTTCTATTCCATGTTCAATTATTTGTTTTTCTAACTTTTCCTCGCTTCTTGACTGGCAAAAGCCTTCTCACAAGCTGTCCTTTAATCCTTTTCTAAAACTTTGATTTTGTGTGAAGAACAGTGACAGGAATATAAGGGTGAGGAATTGGTTTAACAAGTTTGGCTTTCATTTCTGTTGATGAATAGCTAAAAAAGAAATCATCCACAAGAGTGGGTACTTTGTAAGGATAATTGTCGTTTAGTTTTTCACACGTAAAAGGAATTTGCCTGTTTTCATTTTGATTTCTCTTCTCCTCCACTTGGGTCAGGACTTCTTCTGATGAGTGATGAAAGAAGGCCTGATACCCGCGTCTCATATATCTCCTATCATACAGTATTGGTAAAACCGATTAAGCCTTTTTCAAGAATTTAGGATTTTTAAAATCTATTCCTTCTTTGGAATGATAAAACCTAGTTTTTTTTGGGTTGCTTTAGATGAATAGTTTGTGCGGATTGACCCCGTTTTAAGAATTCGTTATCAAAGGTTTTGATTCGTGAGTACAAACCTATTCTTTCTTTTTCAATTATTTTAAAATTTCTCTCATTTTCTAAGTTTTCCACTTTTAAAGACTCAAATCGTTTTGTAAGAACTGATAGTTCTAACTTATCCTCAGTAATTGTATCAATAGATATCTTAAGTGAAGTATTCCTATCCTCAGCCATAACTTTTTTACGTGAAAAGGTTTTGACCAGACTATGCTCGTTTAACCAGTTCCTTTCAAACATGTCTGATGTTTCTTTTAGTGATTAAGCCATTTGTTTCACTTTGACACACTTTTCTTTTCCAGAGTTATATTTTGGTTCTAACTCAAGAATTTGCGTGTGCCATTTACATTCATTCTTTACAAATTTAGCATTTAAAGACTGATGGAAGTAAAGGGAATGTACCTCATTTGCCTCAGAGTCTGATGTAGAGCATTCTGAATCCCCGGATTTGGCCATCAGACAGGCTGTAGATTCTTCATTGTTCTCCCCCGTTACAGACATGTCTGATTTGGTGTCTGAGGGAGTAGCATAATCGGCGGACCCAAGTCTCTTGGCCATGTAGCAGTTCCGGCCGCTGTCGTCCTCATCATCAGACACTTCATCAACTCGGTAGTCTTCCTGGGCTACAAGGGCCATTATATCAGCTCTCTTCTTCAAGACCGCACTACCTTTCATTCATAGTAGCCCAAGTCATGCTAGAACTGATTTTTTCATTCTCGAGCGATGTGACTGGGCTTCCTGCATTTGTAGCACCCACGATCGTCAGAAGTTTTGGGCTCGTTAGTCTTTGGTTATTCTTCCCTGCGTTCCGGCCTCTTATCAGCTTCACGGGAGTACCGACTATCCTCACGCCGGCAAGGATCCCGCCTGTCATCATATCTTCTGTCATCACACCTTTCATAACAGCGATCATCTTATAGTCTCTCCTATTGTCTCTCCTTTCTCTCCTATCATCATATCGTATGTCATACCTGTCATCTCTCCTCCAGTCCTCTGTTCTACTATCATCTCTCTCCTATCTCCTTTCATCTCTCCTCTCATCAGGATACCTCTTTCGGCCAGTGTCATATCGGAGCTAATTGTTGGTCTTGTTATGATAAAATCACTTTTGTTGAAGGCGATTCGACAACAAGGCCATTTGTTCGTGTATAGCAGCCTCTCTTGCATCCAAGGGCTCAGACATATGGGGTATGGCATATAGGTATTGTGAGGAGGAACTAGCTTGGTTGTAGTAAGGTGTAGGAGATGGAGTTGGCAGTGGCTCAGGGACATGTGTTTTGTTGGATATTAATGCTAGGGAATCGTTGGTTTTTGAGATTTGGTTCACATTCAGCAAAAGAGAGGGCAGAGTGTTGGCCATCTGTTTGTGAGCATCTACGTCTCCCTATTATTTCTTCAATTCTTTAAACAACCAACTTATCGAAACATCACTGATTTCTAAAGCCCTCTTTGTTGCCCTACATGCAATGCCTCATTTAGGAGCTAGAGAAGATAGGAACTAGATATTGATATCAACCTGGTCTTTGTTGATATAGATTTTGTTCAGTTCATTCAAGATAATGCAAGATTTGGTAAAGGTACCCTGTAGGGATTCTCTATCTTTAGCCGAGAGCTCAAGAAATTTTGCATTGGCTTCCTTAATCTTGGCCCTGTCATTCAAATCGGCCCCAAGCATTTGCATTTCACGTTCATCCCATATATCTTTTGCTGACATTTTACAGTCAACATTGACATAAAAATCAGTGGGAAGGGCCTGGTACAATAGATATTCTGCCCGGTGGTCTGCTGTCTCTCTCTCTCTCTCTCTCTCTCTCTCTCTCTGTCTCTCTCTCTCTTTCTCTATCTCTCTCTCTCTCTCTGATATTGAGGACCTCAGACTTCCTTTGCTGCTGGAATGGGAGGAACAGCTGATGAAACTGCTGGAATGTCTGAGTAGAAAATAGCTGGACCCTCAGTAATAGACTAGATCATTAGATGACACATCGGTTGCATGCTTATAAATTTGAGGAACCGCTTTTTCTAATGCTCATACTCATCGGGGAAGAGAATTGGTGGTCTGTTCTCTGACACCCCAGTATAAGAGCTTCTCTTGACATGCTGAATGTGGTTGGTGAGTGCTGTGTTGAAAAAGTGATCTTTGAAGTGGAAACTAAAAAACAGCTGGAAGGACCGAAGTTTGGTAGTTGAGGACCGAAGTTCGGTTGGTGGACCGAAGTTCAGTTGATGAGGACTGAAGATTGTTGACATAGAAAGATGATTGGGGGAACCAAAGTTCGGTTGAGTGAAACTTCGGGTGGTGGGACCTGAAGTTTTGACGATGACCCGAGATTTGTTTAAAAAAGTTAAGTTATCTAAAACTAGAGACCCAAAGTTCGGGTGCCTAGGGACCCGAAGTTCGCTTGATGGACCGAAGATTGCTAAGAACCGAAGACAGATCACCTGAAGTAGGGCACGAAGTTGAGGCCCGAGATTACACTGAGACTTGATATTTTTCAATAAAACAGTACCCTATCATGAACAAAAATCCAGATTTTAATAAAAAGTGAGTTTTGATGCCTAAAAATGGTACCTATGTGCTTGGTTTAATTTTAGAAACAAGTTTTGTAAGAAACATGTAACCAAAAACACCAAAATATACGATTTTTTAAGCGGAAAGCGTCAGTTTTTCGGAGAACAGTTCAGCCTCGATTTTAGACAAAATAGACACTTCACTCATGTAATAATTGAACCAACACGCTCGAAAAGGATGCAAGGATGTTTATCGATGTATATAAAATATTAAAACACTTAAAACCATAAGATTAAGATGGATTTGGAATGTTACCCGTGAGTTTTCGAGAATGACAGCAGCAGTTCGATGAACAAGTCTTAGATTTGGTACAAATCAGTTTAAATCCACTTCAAAGGCTCTGATACCAATTGTTGCAGTGGTCCCAAACTAATTATACACACTCACACAATAATATGATGGATATTCGGTTAATTCATGCAAGAAAACATTAAGAATAATGAAACTCAATGAAAGTCAACAATGAACATCTGCAACCGCCACTTTGCTTTAGAAGATTCAGATTGTAAAAGTGTGCAAATATACAAAACCGTAGGTCAATTGTTCCTTTTATACCTAGGACTACTTTGAGGGGTTTACAAAAATATACCCCTCAACTTTCTAACTAAAAAGAGAGATTACATATAAAAGAAAGACAAATACATGGAAATAAATTAAATACAAGTTATTACAAAATAAATCCACATGATTGAAGTTACACATCCAACACATTATTAATGTAACATCTCAAAAATTCAAACAGGAACCTGAAATTTTTCTATTGGTCGATTATAATATTATTATCTTATTGGACCAATCATAGTTGATAAATTGATAGTTAATCTCTAGTTAAATACGGATTAAGTTGGTACAAATGTTAAAATATTACCATAAATTAGTAACAAAGTTAAACATAATTGCATAACAAGTTTTTCTTGCATAATTTGAGAAAATATTAAACTTTAATTTATAATATACATTGAACTCTTATTGAGATGTCTGATAAGAATAAGTTTGTATTGAACCACTAGATACTAGTTTTTCATAGAAATTTCATATTTTTTTATATAATTTCTAAATTTTGTTCTAAATTTATGTTGAATTTTTTATGGATCAAAATCATGTTTATTTTTTCATATTTTTTGTTTTATAGATGTAGTTTTTCATCAAATTTAATTTGTTTTATAGATTTATTGTAATTTTTTTTTGGTTTGTTTAACAATTAAAATTATAATAAATCGAAAATGATATATAGTGGTGTGGAAGAATAAATATAGAAAATGATTGATTAATGAAAAACTAAATGCTAATGACATTTATAAAAATCAAAATGATAAGGTGATAGAAAAACTAAAGTATAATACAAAAATTTGAATTACATTATAATTGATGGTATTTATATAATGAAATTATAGTCATTAAAAATGTAACAAATAGTAAAACTAAAATATATAAAAATCACCGATAATTAAAATTTTCATGCATTTTTAACAAATAAATAAGTAAATTAATAATAATAATAATAATAGAAGGAAGCTTTGAGGACCATATATGCATTTTTATAAAGGGTAAACTTGTTAATTTTATCAATTTAACATATGGGTGTTAAATCTAACAGAGCTAGGGACTTTAAGCGTCTAAAGTTTCAATTTTAGGAACTATTGGTGTAATAAAGTTCCTTTAGAGACGAAAACCATAACTTTAATCAAACCATAGTGACTATTTATAACACCCTGAAACCAACCCCAAATGCCACGAAAATAACACGTCTCCAAAGGTAGAATATAATAATCCCTAACTATTCCCAATATGCACACGTGGAAACCCTGATAATTTAAAACTTTAATTTACACAAGCAAGTCACGGAAGTCTCTGATCAAACTACATAATATCCGAAGTTAACAGTACACAGTCCCCAAAATATAACTACCTCTACAGAGGGTAGCTAACAACTCCTGGAGCACGTAGATGAAAACCTACTTGGGTCCAGGAGGCCTACTAAAACTACGATCACCTGAGGTACACACATTTAAAACACTGGGTCAGCTAAAGCTGGGGAAAATGTAAGTGTTAGTGTACGATTATAACAACTCAATAAAAGTAAGTAAACTCGATAATAAAATGTTCAACGTTACCTACTGCACAGGTATATGAGATCTCACAAGATAGCTTAATAGGTACTCAACCCGTGTGGACGAATCCACGTACCCAAATTCCAAGACCGCACAAAGCAGTCGTCAGGACTCAAAAAGGAATCGGGAGTGAGCCGACCCCTGCCCAGCCGTACGGTTTAGTAGCTCGATAGCTCGTGTCTCCCAAATCTCATACAATAAAACACAGTTCACAATAATCTTAATAATACATGCATGATAATATCTCAACAAAAGGCTCGTAGTAAAACTCATAGTAATCTCAATAAAAGCTCAGTAAAAGATCTTGCAAGTATTAATTAAATAATCGTACAAGTATCTCAGAAAAACATGCAAACTCACCTGATCCTGAAGTCTCACTACTTAAGTCTCGGTTCCCTGCTCGTCCGCAAGACTATCAACTCGAGACCCTGGAATCACAACACAATGACTTAATATCACAATCACAGCCTAATAACTCTATACAAAATTCCCAAGGAACACACACAACCCGAATACCTAAACACAAGACTCACAACACCCAAAACCCTAACCCTAAACCCTACTTGGATCGCGACCGCACTGACCAATCGTGGTCGCGGTCGCGCTGGCCGATCCCGGACGTGCTCCACCCGCGCCGCCTGCCACCCATTACGCATAAAGAAACGTGTCCCGAGCTCACTCAAGAATATCGCGGCCCGCAATCAGGGGATCGCAGACGCGCTCATGATCGAACAGGGTGGTTCTGCTCTGTTTGATCACAGCCAGGGGAATTAAGCCCAATCCTAACCACAACTCAATTTTACCCGATTACATCGTCTAGAATTTACTTATAAACATAGCTAAAGTCAATTTACTCAATAGGTAACAGTCAACAATATAAGACCCAGAAATTTGAAGCTCAACTTACCTTCAACTTTGGAGCCACATGAAGAAAGAGGATGATGAATTAACAGCTCAATCTCAGACTAACCCTTGAATGCTGCAAGAATCCGAAGATACACACACACACCTTTAGCTCCTGAATTTGAAATGGGAATTATGAAACCAAGCAAGCAAGGAGGTAAATGTTATATACGTTTTCATTATACCGTGGTTCAACACCCCATTTCCGACCCCGCTAACATAAAACACAAATTTATATCCCTAGGTCCCAATAAATTTATTTGTCCCAATAAAATATTTCCACGTGTCACACCCCGATAACCTGCTTGACAACGAGGCATGGAGTCGCGGAAACAAAGTCACAATCATAATGAACGACCTATAAATGGGACGTTTTCGCAGTACATTTATGATAAATAGTGTTTTTCAATCAAGAAATAAATGAGTTCACGAATAATGGAGATTAAAGTACATGACCAAAAATAAGTAATAACTAGTTATGCAAATAAATCTCCAAGTGTGTTTAGAAAATGCTCCGTGACTCCCAAAACCTTGTAAAATTCGACCGTTTGCCATATATGCAGAATGTAGCCCTTTAGGTCCTGAGAAAAACATGCTAAAAACGTCAACATAAAGTTGGTGAGCTCATAGGTTTACTCGATAAATAAGACATTGTATGGAAAACACAAGATTTTAGTGACTTTTGAAACAAAAGCGAATCATATAGTTTAAGTATTATCATAAGCCTCATGACCCCGCAACTTAACTTTTTAGTGCCCTATGTGGTATTCAACACCATAATACCAAGAATCGTCAAATAATTATTCATCCATTTACAATTGGAGTGACCAACACGGATGGGGGTGCCAACCCAAATGGATCTATCCACGATATTCACGTTTACGTAGCAATTAACGGTTCATGATTGAGGGCGGTGGTGAAGTGTAACCTTACGTAATACATAAAATGATTAAATTTACTTGTGTCCATATAAAATAAAAAGTTGAACATGTATTCTCACCCCAAAATAATACGAACAATTAAAAAATGGGGCTATGAAAACTCACCGTAAATGATGGCAAAATAAGCGTAAAACAGAGATTGCGTTGACAACTTGTGATGAAACTTGATGTATTTAACCAAGTCCTAAATGATATGAGTGACTTAATAATTCCCATAAATGATTATATACATGTATGAGGGTTTTTATGTTTTAAGTTACTCACCTTAACAAGTCCGTAAATATAACCCATTTGAAAAGGTCATGTTTATAAATATAGTTTTTCCGGGTTTTATCGATGTTTTCGGCCCACTTTGTGGCTGTTTTTGACCAAGGAAGTTTTCAAGGTAAAAACAGTCAGTTTTCGAGGTGTTTTTGGCCATATTTGTGCTGTTAGACCTTTCTGTTCCCAAATTGTATTTCGGGGTACAAAACTGTGAATTAAATTATGAAAACCTCCAGATATTTAGTTGAAACATAGATCTAAATTCTGAAATAAGAATCAACTCATTTCGTTAAGTTTTGAATTAGTTATGTTTTTTCAAAGTTGATGTAATATTTCTGTCGAAAATCTAAATTTCTTAAAACCTTATAACAACTTGTGATTCTTGTTATTTATTCAAAAGCCACATGTATAAAAGGTTATGAAACACATTTGTATACATTTTTTCGTAATATTCATGCTTACATTATCTGTTAATATAAACACATTTGAAGAAACAAACTTTAAAACAAAACTAGTTGTTAATAAACTTGACTTTTAATAAAACTTGTAGTTGTTGGTGATTATATATAGAGTAAATTACATAAATCGTCCCTGTGGTTTGGCTCAAGTAATGGAAATGGTCCCTAGCTCAAAGTAAGTACATGGATAGTCCTAAAAATTGAAAAGTTGCTACAAATCAGTCTCTCAAACTAACTGACGTTAAATGAAGGTTAAATATGAGGGGTAGTTTAGTCTTTTTACCTATACAGGGACCATTTATGAAAATTTTTTAATATATTTTTAACTTTTAAATTTCTATTATTATTATTATTATTATTATTATTATTATTATCATCATCATCATTATTATTATTATAATTATCATCATCATCTTCATCATCATCATCTTCTTCTTCATCATCTTATTCTTCTTCTTCTTCTTCTTTTTAATCCGAAATTTTGAATGTCTAAAATCTCGTTTCATCGGAAAAACATCTAAAAGCATTGAGACTTCTTGATTAAGATCATGGAAATGATCGGAAATCGAATGGATTTAATGCAGCAACCATAACTTACTGGATTGATTGTAGTAATCAAGAAGTATTTTAGACCTATATAGCATAAGGTACAACTCCTTAAAGCACAAAACCGCCGTTAACGGCAAATTTGACCACCAGTCACCGGAATCTCGAACAGAATCCAACAAGATGACAAACAATTCAACTTTCCGGATCA
This sequence comes from Centrapalus pauciflorus, assembly GCA_020465985.1. Classification (NCBI taxonomy): domain Eukaryota; kingdom Viridiplantae; phylum Streptophyta; class Magnoliopsida; order Asterales; family Asteraceae; genus Centrapalus; species Centrapalus pauciflorus. The sequence continues at coordinate 221,104 of JAANYP010008060.1, forward strand.
AAAGATCTAGAGTTCCTCTTCTGAAACGACGGCGTCTTATCGGAATAGGACAGAATGAGGTCGGATGCGACGAGGGTTAGGGTTTTTAACAATCAGACAACGTCGTTTTCGAGATTGACGGGCGCTAGGAAGGCTTCTAAAGACGACGAGCGGCTCCTACGTAAGGATGATAATATTGCAGCGGATGCCATTTCTCCAAGGTTTTGCTGTGATTTTGGGTTTAAATTTAGAAAGGTTTTGTTGGATTGGTTAGGTTAAAGAAGTGATGAAACTTGGTATTGGATGAGATTTATTTGGAAGTGCAAATCCGCGGCTGATCTGGGTCAGATGTATGAGCTGTTTCAATGAACTCATCCTTCATCTCCGGTACCATTGTAGAAGGAGGAGGATGAGAAGAAGAAAAAGAATATGATGATGAAGATGAAGATGAAGTTGAAGTTGAAGAAGATGAAAAAGATGATGATTATGATGATAATAATAATAATAATAGAAATTTAAAAATTAAAAAGTATATAATAAAAAATTTCATAACTGGTCCCTTTATAGGTAAAAAGACTAAACTACCCCTCATATTTAACCTTCATTTAACGTCAGTTAGTTTGATGGACTGATTTGTAGAAACTTTCCTATTTTTAGGACTATCCATGTACTTACTTTGAGCTAGGGACTGTAGGTCCCAAAAGATATCCCAAGTATATAGCCTTAAGCTGTAGAGGGGGGTGAAACAGCAATTTAAAAACTACACACTATTTTCTCAATGTTTGTATGTATTATCAACAAATGTTAATTACAAATGAGCTTGAATGCGGAAAGGTTCAAGCTGAGATGACAGATACAACAGTATGTTTAACTAGTCTAAGACAGACTTAAACTAGTTACAATGAATACACTCACTAAGAATCACTCACTGTGTTTACAAGACTCAGAGGAACAGCTTGAACAAGAACAACTTAGACACCAAGCACCGTTTTATTCAAGCAGACTTGCATGCATGAAAGACACACTTGAATGCACGTTCACTCTTGGTTTCAGCACTTAGCTTTTTGGCTTAATCTTTCAATCCAGGGAAGTTTCTTTTTATACTCACTCAGAGAATCTAATTGAAGCTTCTTCATTGGACGAAAGGAAAAAGGGAAAGTCTTGTTGAAAAGACAATACAAACTTTTCTGCACATTTCTGAAAAGCAGACTTGTCTTCATGTGGGCAGAACTTTTGTCTTTTCACTTTGTCTACTGTTGCATTGGCTTTAACTAAATAATCAATGTCAACTTTGCGTCTTTCTTCCTTTGTTAAGGCCTATTTTGATATAAGAAAAAGGTCTGTCACCCTTTTTCAAATATCCTTTTGTCTTCATGTAACAGAACAACGTGGGCAGGCTGAGGAGTTCTGTTTTCCACTTTGTCTTCGACTTTGTAAACTGATCTTGTAGTAAAAAACAATACATGAGGACTTGGAAACATATTCCATAAAGTGTTTAGCCTGTTCACAAAGAACAGGTTCTGTTCACAAAGAACAGGATACTTGAAAATTGCCCAAGCTGCTCACCAGTGTAGAGTAGCGTAGACAGTTTATGTCCAGCCTGTTCAGCAGACTGAACAGCTTGGACAAACTGTCTTTGTTGCAACACATCCGACATATAGAATAGCTTTGGACTGATATTGCAAATCATTTTCAGGTCTTAATAAGGCATATAACAGGCCTTAAATTCAACCTTCGAATGCATCAACAGGATTGATTTAGAATCTCCCCCTCAGATGCAGAACAGGTTTGACTGAGGCCTTTTTGTGCCCAACAATCTCCCCCTATTTGCAATAACCAGACTAAGCTGATCTTATCAAAAATCACTATATATTTTTACAGTACATTTGCTGAAATAAAATTACAACATTAAAGTAAAGTAAAAGATCAGTTTATATATATACTGATTCTTGATTACATAAAACAACACATGTTTTTACAAGAGGACAACTAATGTACTAATGTATATTACAACTGATGTAAATAATCAAATTACAACACATGTAATAAAGTACAACTAATGTACAAAAAGTTTTTGACTGTTGGTGTTGGGAGCAGATAATGGCAAGCCTGTCCAACTGATGGACAGTTTCCATTCTTCACCTACCCTGATTGGTAGATGGACATCACTGTACTGGAGGTGGCAGTCCTTCTTCAAACATTCTTTCAAGTTCCTCTCTTCTTTCTTCCAGATCTTGAATTTCAACTCTGAGAAACATGAAGTTTGGATCTTGAAGCTCACCTCTGTCATAAAAACCTCTCAGCTCATCCAAGATGGCTGCTCTCCATTTGCTGGACTGTCTAAAAGAGTTGGCAATTCTGAAGGCTGCAAGCTGCTTAAGACCAACTTTGTGTAGGTCTGAAGCTCTCTGAAAACACTTTTTCTGGGTTAAGGGATCTACAAAAAATGCACCCAACTCAGGTTCTTCAATTACCTTGCCTTCTTCAAACTCCACTCCTTTGGGCAGGCTGTGGTTAACTCCTTTGATCTCCACAGCATAGTCTCCTTGTTCAATCATCATAAGGAGTTCTTCCAGCTTAGTGTCTTTCCTTGTTCTCCTGGCCTTTATTTTTGGTTGTGTCACATAGACACCTTCACCGACTTCTTTAGAGATCAGGCCAAGATTTTTCACTCTCTTCATCAACTTTTTGACATATGCTCTGATTGTTTTTCCCGTTTTCGACTTAGATTCACTCAGAGCAACTGCCAACTCAATCCACTCCCTGTACCCCATCTGTGCAACATCAGTGTAGTCAAATGTTTCTAGTTCTGGGCCTGTTGCACCCATTCTGGTTATTTTCAACTTCCACTGACTGCCTTTTCTTGATATGGGAACAGCTTTGACGATTACTTCCTTGGCTAGCCTTCTATCAGCAACATCCTGAAATTTTCTTCTAGCCAAGTTGTCAAAGTGGAACTGAGCTCTTGCAGAGGGTACTTGTGTTTTGGTCACAGAGACCAGAGCACCCTTTTCTTTTTCTGCTTCCTTCTCTCCTGCTGATTCCTTAGCAGCTTCCATTAATTTCTTTTGCACTTCCAGAGAGGACATTTTGATTTTCTTTGCCTCTTGAAGTGCAAGAGACTTAGCAGCTTTGGCAGATTCTTCTTCTTTCCTTAGAGCTTCCAAGGCTTGAAGCTGTTCTTCTCTAAACTCAAAATATTTATGCATAGGAAGACCCATTTCTTTGGCCCTGGCTTTGTGAAATTTAATCTCTGCTGCTTTCTGCTGTTAGGAATCAACTGCTGCTTTTTCTTTTCCTTTACCTGCTATAGTGACAGCAGCTTCAATAGTTTCCTCCTCCTCCACCTCTTCTTCTTCTAGAATCAGATGCCTCCTTCTGCTGCTTGGCCTGCCCTCAGAAATGAATTCCTCCCCCTTAGACTGAGCAGGGATTGGAGATTCAGCCTGAGTAGGCTGAGCAGTTTGGGAAGCACCCTCCATTGTACCTGTTGCAGATGCTCCTTTGCAGGTACTGCTTTCTCCTTAGGAGAAGAAGTTTTCTCCCCCTTAGACTTGGTCTTCGAGGCAGATGACTTCTCCCCCTTTGAAGGAGATGCACCAGCACCTTCAACACCTGGTCTGCCTGAAGACACAAAGTCAGCAGGTTTGCCAACAGTTTTGGCAGCAGGCTTGGGGCCAACAAGGCTATGTACTAAGAAAGCCAGGTTGTCCTTCACCTCTGCAAGCTGGGAAAGAAAGGTTTTAAGAGAAGAGGTTTGGGTATCTGCAAGGGAGGTCAGTTTGACAATGTTTTCCCTTACAGAAGCTGTGAATAGCAAACTTTGAAGCTGTGCAAGATGTAGTTCAAGGGAATCTTGCACATCAGCAAGGTTTGATGACACAGAATTGGATAGGGAGCCAATCAGTGTGTTCAAGCTGGCCAAAGTGGCAGGAAGAGTAGAATTGCAATAAGTTAGGAGAGATGACAGCTGTTGAGAAATAGCTATCGTTGAGGACACAGAGTCCTGTTGTAGTGAAAGAATTGAGGAGGGAGGTGGAGACAATGTGCAGCTGTGCAGTGAGTGCAAGCAGCTGTGGAGAATTATCAGGTTGGGGAGTGGCAGGAAAGGAATCCTTGAACAGATCAAAGAAGCCCTTAAGCTGTTCAGACACAGAGACTGAAATAAGAGAGGGTAGAGAGGACATAGAGGTTTCTAAAGAACCAACTTTGTTGGTCAGCAGGGAAAGCTGATCCTTCAAAGGCAGGTCTTTAGGAGATGGAGGTGTATGGGTGGACTGTTTAGATTGGGTTGATGGAGATGAAGATGAGGAGGCTGGTGTATGAGGATGTGAGGGAGAGGGAAGAGTTACATTTGAGAGAAGCTCCATAGCCTGGGCAAAAGTAATGTGGCCTACCTTGGAGGGGTCAAAGGTCCCTCAGCAGTGGCAGTAGCTGCATCATCAGGAGAAGGGGTTGAGGATGGTAGCCTTTCAGACACTGCTTGTTTTGCAGCACCTTCATCAAGGCCAGTGGTTGTTCCCTCTGCAGTACCTTGGTGTAAAAGTACCTCATCATGGGGAGATGGGATATGCATTTCAACATCAGCAGTGGTGAAACCTGCTGATGGAATTTGCATAGAAGGGTCAGCCTCACCCAAGGGATGGTATGTTCCCTGAGGTTCATCAGCTTGGGTTGTTGGTCCCTCAGCAGCTGTTTGGTGTTAAACAGCTGTATCATAGGGAACAGAAGTTTGAGGCTGATCTGCTGATTAATCTACCAGCAGTGTGGGCACCTCGTGCAGACTCAGGGTGCAAAGAAGTTTGAGGTGGGGACAGTGTGGACACAGTATGGAGTGGAGAGGAATCCTGTCTTTCAATATTCTCAGCCTGTTGGGAGGCTGGAATAGTTGAGGTGGCTATCTCCGTTTGTACAACTGGCTCCTGTTGGGAGGAACCAGAGGGTTTAGGCTGACTCTGAGTGGACTCAGGTTGGAGTGAAGCATGCTCCAATTGTGCTGAACCTTCTCCCAAAATAGGAGAGGCAGCAGGGGTGGCTTCTCTTACAACTGAACCTTGTTGAGAGGGACAGAGGAGCTGGTTGTTTGGGCTGGTTTCTTTTTGGCTAGAGATTTGCGTTGGTATTGGATGGATGAAGTGGGTGATTGTGGAGAGGTGATGAGATTTGTTTCGATAGGGTGTGAGACTGGGTCAGGAACAGATGGGTTGGCCTGTTCCCTGGTCTCAGGTGCCACAGAGGCACCAGCCACTAAGGCTTCAGGTTCAACAGATGAACCAGGATGAGGAGCCTGCTCCTCCTCAGCCACAGAGGCTAAAGGTGCAGACTCAGACTGAGCTGTTTTGGCCTTCTTGGGGACAGGCCCAGCTTCAGTGGTTGCCAGGGTCCGTTTAACAAGCTTGGACCTGGCTTTGGATTTTCTCTTGGGAGCAGCTTCGTGATCCACCCTCACATCAGAAGGTCCTTCCACCAATTCTAACAACCGCCTCATTGGTGTTGACAGAGGAGGCTCATTTGGAAGAACAACAGTATAGAAAACTCTATTCCCTATTACAGGGAAGGAAGCAGTATGAAGTAAAGGCTGAGAGTTGTACAAGTGCTCACCACAAATGTGCCTGAAGATGAGGCTCAGAAACCTGGGGTATCGAACAGCAGCAGGTCGTGTCTCCTGCTGCACCAGGTTCCTCAGGTTCAGGAAAATCCACTTAGCCATGTCCATTGTAGTCCCATCCACCAGCTGTAGGACTATTGGGATTTCATCACGGCTCAGTTGGTCAAATGAACCAACTTTGCTGCTGAAGCACATCACCACTGAGGCAAATAGAAAACTGTAGGTAGGAGATAGATCCTCCCTGAACAACGTAGCTCCGATTTTGGGTTCTGCTACACAACAGAAGCGTAGCAAATTTCCCATTTGGTCATTCTCAGGTTGTGGCATGTCATATGAATCAGCAGTTGGCAGATGAAGAACCTCCCTGAGAACATCAGTAGTGATCTCAATGGTCTGAGTCCCATTGAGAATAGTGCCCTTGATGACTTTGGTGTTGGAATTGTAGGCACAAGTGTACCAGAACTCGTACACCATCTCCTGATACAGGACACCAGGAGTAGCAGTCATGGCGTAGTTCAACAGATGTGTAACATCCCAAATTTTTAATTAATTGTAATTTGCAAATTTTAAGAACTAAATTATTGTGCTTTTGGATGACTATATCAATTTAAGTTAATTTTGATCATATTATCAGTTAAATAAAAAGATACGAAGTTGAGGGGTGTATGTGCAAATAGGACAAAATGTCAAATAAAAGAAGGAATAACTCTTCATTTTAACCCATCACTTTCTCTCTCTACTCTCTCAACCGTCTCTCACTCTCTCTCTCTACATCTCTCGGCTTCAATTCAAGAAAACACAAGAATCAACAATTTCAAGCGCAAGAAGTTGGAAACAAGTTGCAATTTAGGAACTATAACTGCTACAACAAACGATTTGAGGTAAGAATCACTCAAAATTTCAATATTTTGATGTTTGGGTTCAGTTTTTATAAGAAACCGAATCATAGATTTAAGATGCAAATGTTGTTGCATGTTAGAATTTGTTGATGATATGTTAAATTCGAGCATGTATGATTTAGTATACAAAATTTCAGAATCAGATTCAAAGTCTAAGTATGAATTTGAGTTAAGTGTGTGTTTTTAGTGTGTGTGTTCATCGAGACTTGTAGAAAAATGGACTCAAATGGGTTATTTTTGGTACATTATGACATGTTATAAGTTGAAATAGTGTTTCTAAGTTCATATTTACTATTTTAGTTACTGAAACATGCAAAAATGGTCCAAATATAATTTCTGGAAAATATTGGAAAATTTCTAAGTATGAACTCGGATGTTAATGGTCCGAATTCGGATCTACCCATTTTGGACCCATGTCCATTTCAGACCATACCCAATCCGGACCAATTACAATTTCGGGTCCATACCAATTTCGGACCTAGCCTAAATTCGGACCATCACCTACTTCGGACCACCCCATTTCGGACCCTGCTAATTCGGATCACCCATTTCGGATCCACCAATTTCGGACCTTTTCCCAAGATCGGACCACCTGCATTTCGGACCATCCGAATTCGGATGTGGTCCGAAATCAAACCCAATTACACTTGATTTTCAGAATTAAGTTTTAAGCAATTACTGACATTAATTCACTATTACACTTACTTTACAGATCATTGTGGTGTTATCAAAACACACATTGATTCAGAGACAAATCACATTATACCAATCACTGTGAGTAACAGATTGTCATTCTAACATTTATTGTTTTTGCATTCATGTTTATATATTCAATGGCATGTTCACATTGTTCATATACATCATTTGGCACTCATGAATGATTTGTTGTTATGATGCACACTCGTACTTGACATGTAACACACATGTAGCCAGCGTTCATTTGAAAGTGCATCTATTTACATCATGCTTGCACTACATGATCATTTCTTCACAATTTGATGCGACCTGGATTGGGGCTGACAGCAGGCCACTGTCGGGGACTGATCATCCCACTCGTTATCTCGTCAGGTTCGGCACATCCCCGATCAGCATTTCAACTGCCAACCCCATGCTAGCACTGCATGGTTTTCACATACATTGAGGCTTACACTGCCTATTTTTACATACATGGGGCTTACACTGCCCATGGTTAAGCATTGCTTGTAAAGAAATATTTGTTGTTTGCATAATCTGTTATCTCACTAAGCGTTAGCTTACAGTTGACTCACAAATGTTTTCAGGCAAATGCAAAAGTGTACCAGGACCTTCCTCTTAAGCAATATTAATTCAATATCCCGGAGACTTTAGAAGCTATTGGTACTTGAATGTAATAGCTTTGGGATGTGATTTACTACTTCTAAAACAATTATGTTGACGTAATAGTTAGACTTTATCACTATAGACATGTATTCTATTGCTTTAGTGTGGATTTGCTTAATTCTGATTTAAGTATGCCATTTCAATTACCATGTTAAACTTTGGGTTGTTTGTTGATCCTTGTGATTCTAATTATAATATCAAATCAAGAGGGTGTCACAGGTTTTGGTATTAGAGCATTAGTTTGAGGTTTCAAGTGTCCACAAGGACTTGGACTCAAACTTAGGTTATGATATTAGAATGGACTCCTAGGAAATGATCTGAACTAAGATAGGATTGACATGTACACGGGGACAATTAAAGGGTAACTGTAAACACTTAGGACTTACAACCAAATGTTCTGAATATAAATTGTTATATTTCAGAACATGTCAGGAGACGATATGACTCCTCAGCAAATGTTCCAGATGATGCAAGCTCTTATGGAACAGAACAATGAGCTACAATCCAAACAAATGGCTGAGCAGGCTCATTCATTTGCCGACCAATTAAGGGCCAGAGATGAGGCCGAAGCGAAACGTAATGCTGACAAATGAAAGAACAAGGAGCAACAACAAGATGATCAAGAGGAAAGACAAGAAACTGGGTCTTCTAACCGATCAAGGGGTTGTAGGTTTAAGGACTTCAAAAGTAACGGGGCAGTTACTTTTGATGGAACTGGAGATGCTGTCACAGCTTTGGAATGGATTACCACCACGGAAAGAACTTTCAGAATCAGCGACTGCGCTGATAAAGACATGGTCCGCTTTGCAACCGCAATGTTTGCAAGGGACGCAGTAATGTGGTGGGATGCAATGACACATGTGTTGACGATGGAGGTAGTGTCGCACATGTCTTGGAATGAGTTTAAGGAAGTATTCTCTCAGCAATACTGTCCTACTGATGAGAAGCGCCGTCTAGAGGCGAAGTTTCTGAATTTGACCCAAGGAACGAAAACGGTTACACAATATGACGTTGAGTTCACCCGACTAAGCTAGTTTGCACCACATCAACTTGACACGGAGGAAAGGAAGATAGCCCGGTTTGAGGCCGGTCTAGACTATGAGATTCGCCGAACCATGAGTGGGGTTCGGTACACAACTTTTGCTGGTTTACTAGAGGCTGCTCGAGATGTTGAGCAGATCGTCTTATTATCTGGGTACGTCATCGGTTCAGCCGCCGCAGCACCGACTCAACCGTCGCCGCCAAAAAGGCAGCGGGAGTCCGGATCTTCTCGATTCTCTCCTCAATCCCATCAACAATCTTCATCACCCAAGAAGGTAAGGGCCTTTTCGGCCAGTTCTGAAATGAGAGACTGCAGGCGATGCAGAAAGGCGCACTCTGGGGACTGCAAGACTCAGGACATGTACTGTTTCTGCTGTGGGCAGAAAGGCCATCACTGGGAGCATTGTCCTCGAAAAGATGATCCGTGCTACAACTGCCACAGACTTGGACATTTTGCAAGGTACTGCCCGAAACCCCCAAGAGATCAGAGTGTTCAACAATCGGCAACAAGATCTTCTGCAGCTTCCACTGCTCGCAGGGATCAATCTCCAAGGGTTCCAACAAGGGCATTCCAAATCACAGCTGAAGAAGCAAAGGATGACCCGGAGGTGGTCACTGGTATGTTCTATGTTAACTCAATTCCTGCACGTATCTTGTTTGATTCCGGAGCAAATCGTTCGTTTGTCTCCACTACATTTGCTCGTCAATTCAATATGCCTACTTCCAAATTACAGTTTGTACTTGACATAGAGACTGCTAGCAACATGTTAGTTAAGGCAGACAAGGTATATAGGAATTGCACATTACTTGTAGAGGATGTAGGGTTCAACATAGACTTAATTCCTATGGAGTTCGGGGAATTCGATGTCATAGTAGGTATGGACTGGTTGGTTCATAATGAGGCCCAGATTGTATGCAAAAAGAGAATGATTGAGATCACCACTCCTGAGGGCCGAGACATTTGTAACTATGGTAATAGACACAAAGGCGACTTATGCCTTATTTCAATCGCAAAAGCCCGAAAGCACGTTGCCAAGGGTTGTTCAGCTTACTTAGCCTACACTGTCGATGCAAAGGCTGAAATTCAATCTCCTTGCGCCGTTCCCGTTGTTTCCGAATTTCCAGATGTCTTTCCAGAAGATATCTCGGGATTGCCACCTGATCGTCAAGTGGAATTCCGTATTGATCTCATTCCTGGAGCTGCTCCAATAGCAAAGGCTCCTTATCGCTTAGCTCCTGCAGAAATGCAGGAAATGATGAAGCAATTACAGGAGTTGCTCGATGAGGGTTTCATACGCCCAAGTTCATCTCCTTGGGGCGCTCCTGTTCTGTTTGTCAAAAAGAAAGATGGCACATTACGTATGTGCATCGATTACCGAGAACTCAATAAAGTCACAATAAAGAACAAGTACCCATTGCCCCGGATTGATGATCTCTTCGACCAGTTACAAGGCGCAAGCTACTTCTCCAAGATTGATCTTCGCTCGGGTTATCACCAACTCAAAGTACATCCAGATGACATTCCAAAGACGGCTTTTAGAACCCGTTACGGACACTACGAGTTTCTGGTAATGCCATTCGGTCTCACAAATGCGCCGGCTGCTTTCATGGATCTCATGAATCGAGTCTGCCGGCCATTGCTCGACAAATCGGTCATCGTGTTCATCGATGACATTCTCATCTATTCAAAGACCGAAGAGGATCATGCAGCACATCTGCAAGAATTACTAGAGTTGCTACGCAAAGAGCGACTTTATGCCAAATTCTCTAAGTGTGAATTCTGGTTGAGGCAGGTACGTCTCAACATTCGAAACAATTTCATGATCCTTATACTCAATCATAAACTTTTTGTTAACTTTTGTACTTACTCAATATTCAATTCAGATCCAATTCTTGGGGCACGTGATATCTGGTGCTGGGATTGCTGTTGATCCTGCAAAGATCGAGGCTTTCCAGAACTGGGAATCACCCCGCAACACCTCCGAGATTCGTATCTTCCTGGGATTGGCTGGTTACTACCACCGATTCATCAAGGACTTCTGTAAAATCGCCGTCCCGCTTACAAAGCTTACTTGCAAGAATGCGACCTTCTTTTGGAAAGAAGAACAACAAGCTGCCTTTGACAAATTGAAGAAGCTACTCAATGAAGCACCAGTATTAGCCCTGCCTGAAGGGAACGAGGACTTCGTAGTCTATACAGATGCATCAGGCATGGGTTTGGGTGCTGTTCTGATGCAAAGAGGAAATGTCATAGCATATGCTTCTAGACAGCTCAAACCACATGAGAAAGATTACTCAACTCATGATCTAGAGCTAACTGCTGTGACTTTCGCTCTGAAACTTTGGAGGCACTATTTGTACGGAACCAAGTGTCAGCTCTACACCGACCACAAAAGTTTGAAGTACATATTCAGTCAGAAGGACTTGAATATGAGGCAGAGAAGGTCAATGGAGCTGATTAAAGACTATGACTGTGAGATCGTATACCATCCAGGGAAAGCCAACGTAGTGGCCGATGCCCTAAGTCGAAAAGCATACTGCAAGGCATACTGTTATGCCTTGACTTCTACAATTTTGACATCAACTATCATAGACGATGTAAGGGCTGCTCAGTTGCAGGCCTTAAAGGAGAAGAATGTAAAGGATGAGAACATCAGAGTCCAGTTGCCATTAATGCAAGACGACGGAACAGGACTCAAAGGTGTGTACGTCAGAGTTTGGGTTCCTAAGTTCGGGAACATGCGAGATGTAATTCTTGCGGAAGCTCATCAATAAAAAGTTCTCAATTCACCCTGGAAGCACAAAAATGTACAACGATTTGAAAGCCGACTTCTGGTGGCCAGGGTTGAAAAGAGACGTTGGTCAATACGTAGAAAGGTGCAGAACTTGTCGTCTAGTCAAAGCAGAACATCAACAGCCCTATGGTAGTATGCAACCTATCCCGGTATGGAAGTGGGACCATATTACTATGGATTTCATAACAAAGCTACCCAAGACACGTCGTCAACATGATGCCATTTGGGTCATCGTTGACCGATTAACAAAATCTGCGCACTTCATTCCTATTCGAGAAACCTACTCACTGGACCGTCTTGCTCAGATCTACGTTAACGAAATCGTCATTAGGCATGGTGTGCCTAAGTCTATTGTCTCTGACCGAGATAGTAGATTCACTTCCAACTTCTGGGCTGCTCTGCAAAACGGTCTTTGTACTCGTATCGCAATGAGTACTGCCTATAGACCTCAATCTGACGGACAAAGTGAAAGAACTATTCTGACTCTGGAAGACATGCTCAGAGCATGTGTCATGGATTTGGGTGGTAACTGGGACGATCACCTCCCATTGGTTGAATTCTCCTACAACAATAGTTACCATTCCACAATCAAAATGGCACCATTCGAGTTCCTGTACGGAAGAAAGTGTAGGACTCCAACCTGTTGGAGGGAAACAGGAGAAACTCCAATAGCTGGTCCCGCCTTATTGCAAGAAACAAACGAAAAGATTCAACTCATTCGGCAATACATGAAAACGGCACAAGATCGACAAAAGAATTACCACGATCGCCGTCACAAAGCTATAGAGTTTCAGAAGGATGATTGGGTCTACTTGAAGGTATCCCCAATGAAAGGTGTCACGAGATTCGTAAAGCGAGGAAAACTATCACCTCGGTTCATAGGACCCTTCAAGATACTAGAAAGAGTTGGGAGCCAGTCCTATCATTTGGACTTGCCGGAGGAATTGTCTGGTGTTCACCCGGTATTTCACGTTGGTTACTTAAGGAAGAGTCTGGTGCCCGAAAGGGAATCATGGACTGATCATTCGGAGATCAAGATTGACGAACGGCTAAGGTTCGTTGATGAACCGGAATGCATTTTGGAAACGAAAGTCAAGAAACTACGGAACAAGGAAATCAGGATGGTGCTGGTCAAGTGGAAGCATCATCGGGGAGCTAATCATACTTGGGAATCGGAAGAAGACATGAAGACTAAGTACCCAAGTTTGTTTAGCGCAACATGACTTCGCGGACGAAGTATAGGCGTGGTGGAGCCCATGCTGTAACATCCCAAATTTTTAATTAACTGTAATTTGCAAATTTTAAGAACTAAATTATTGTGCTTTTGGATGACTATATCAATTTAAGTTAATTCTGATCATATTATCAGTTAAATAAAAAGATTCGAAGTTGAGGGGTGTATGTGCAAATAGGACAAAATGTCAAATAAAAGAAGGAATAACTCTTCATTTTAACCCATCACTTTCTCTCTCTACTCTCTCAACCGTCTCTCACTCTCTCTCTCTACATCTCTCGGCTTCAATTCAAGAAAACACAAGAATCAACAATTTCAAGCGCAAGAAGTTGGAAACAAGTTGCAATTTAGGAACTATAACTGCTACAACAAACGATTTGAGGTAAGAATCACTCAAAATTTCAATATTTTGATGTTTAGGTTCAGTTTTTATAAGAAACCGAATCATAGATTTAAGATGCAACTGTTGTTGCATGTTAGAATTTGTTGATGATATGTTAAATTCGAGCATGTATGATTTAGTATAAAAAATTTCAGAATCAGATTCAAAGTCTAAGTATGAATTTGAGTTAAGTGTGTGTTTTTAGTGTGTGTGTTCATCGAGACTTGTAGAAAAATGGACTCAAATGGGTTATTTTTGGTACATTATGACATGTTATAAGTTGAAATAGTGTTTCTAAGTTCATATTTACTATTTTAGTTACTGAAACATGCAAAAATGGTCCAAATATAATTTCTGGAAAATACTGGAAAATTTCTAAGTATGAACTCGGATGTTAATGGTCCGAATTCGGATCTACCCATTTTGGACCCATGTCCATTTCAGACCATACCCAATCCGGACCAATTACAATTTCGGGTCCATACCAATTTCGGACCTAGCCTAAATTCGGACCATCACCTACTTCGGACCACCCCATTTCGGACCCTGCTAATTCGGATCACCCATTTCGGATCCACCAATTTCGGACCTTTTCCCAAGATCGGACCACCTGCATTTCGGACCATCCGAATTCGGATGTGGTCCGAAATCAAACCCAATTACACTTGATTTTCAGAATTAAGTTTTAAGCAATTACTGACATTAATTCACTATTACACTTACTTTACAGATCATTGTGGTGTTATCAAAACACACATTGATTCAGAGACAAAACACACTATACCAATCACTGTGAGTAACAGATTGTCATTCTAACATTTATTGTTTTTGCATTCATGTTTATATATTCAATGGCATGTTCACATTGTTCATATACATCATTTGGCACTCATGAATGATTTGTTGTTATGATGCACACTCGTACTTGACATGTAACACACATGTAGCCAGCGTTCATTTGAAAGTGCATCTATTTACATCATGCTTGCACTGCATGATCATTACTTCACAATCTGATGTGACCTGGACTGGGGCTGACAGCAGGCCACTGTTGGGGACTGATCATCCCACTCGTTATCCTGTCAGGTTCGGCACATCCCCGATCAGCATTTGAACTGCCAACCCCATGCTAGCACTGCATGGTTTTCACATACATTGAGGCTTACACTGCCTGTTTTTACATACATGGGGCTTACACTGCCCATGGTTAAGCATTGCTTGTAAAGAAATATTTGTTGTTTGTAAGGTCTACGACTGCAAGATCTATCTAGACGCGGATCCGTGAACGAGTGCGGAATCCTCGTTGACGGTCAGACGGACAACTCTCAACCAACGGAAACACGGAGACTATTAGACGCTGAACGAACGACACACGAACGATCCTACGTACTAATTCTCTCCTAAACGGCACTCACCTAGCTGATAAACTCGAGATCGCCTCTTGCTTAATTCCTCACGAATTCTGCAAAAAGTCTTCTAATCATTCAAGTCTATCCCTAATTATAGACCCTGATTCGAGACTGTTGTGGGCCAACCTCGAATCTGGCCCAAGGCCCATTCGAATCTGTCCATATTGACAGTCTCGAATCTAGCCCATTCGAATCTAAGGCTAGACTCGAATCTATCACAGATTCGAATCCCAAGCCTTAAACAATTCGAATCTATGGCTACATTCGAATCTATCACAGATTCGAATGCCAAGCCTTGTATTCTAAAATCACCTAAGAACTTGTCTTATCAATAACAAAACTAGACTGCTGTCGTCACACTGAATGTACCAACAGACTCCCCCTTGACGATAGCTTCTAGTTTTTGTTCATTGATCTTGATAGACTATTTGCTTTAATGACAATGAGTGTCGAGATCACCCTTTCTCCTCGTTATCCATGACTGATGATTCTGAATCGCTTCTCTAACTTAGTCCACGTTCCTTTAAACCACAACGCTTCTAATACCTCTTAGACTAACCTCTCAAATCTGCAGTACGACCCTTTCTTCTGACAGTTTTTGCAAACACCTCAGCCCAAAATTGTCTTCCTAGATTATACGGTCCTTCTAAGCTAAATTAGTCACTTCTAACTTCAGAATCTGATTCATCATTTAGAGCAGTCTTCTGCATCTCTAGATCTATCCCATTCTGATCATCATTCATAACACCTTCATCGAGTGATGCATTCATAACACTTCGGAAAAAGTTCTAAGTCATCTTCAATTACTCTGACAATGCTCCGGTCAGACCATGTCTTCAGTTACTTCAGTTGTCTCTGAATCCTTTTCTTTCCTATTGTCAGTAGCTTTGGACACTGACTCCCCCTGAGGATCAGCAGTGAGAGCCAATATTTGAAAGATCTGCCAGCTCACTACTGTCTTGAAAGATCTGCCCGCTCACTATTCGAGCTATCTTCTTTGACTTATCTTTTTCGAAGGACAGCTTCTCTACGATTTCTCCACTCTCTACTATTTCTCCCCCTGAGATGGATCTTTCAACCAGATGCCAATATAGCCTCCAGATTTGCAATCTGCTGCTACTGATCAGTCTCTGTCTGATCCAACTTGGCATGAAGTTCACAAATCGCCTTTGTCAGTTGAAGAATCTGTAATTCTGTGAATAATTCAAGGCTAACACTGTATAGACTTAATCAACAGATGAAACAAGTCATTAGATGTTAGTAGGACATTAAAATCATTATTCAACGATAAAGATAAAATGAAACTCTCCTACTTAAAGTTTTTGAAGGTTTATAGCGTAAACCAAACACGAGAACTAAGTTCGAGAGAAACTATCATTACCTTTGTGTAAATAGTCCCAACCTCGTAAGTTTTGAAAAACTTTGAACAATTTTCAACTTGTTCAACACTTAAATGAAAATTTTGAAAATCTTTGAACAATTTTCAACTTGTTCAACACTTAAATGAAAATTTTGAAAATCTTTGAATAAAATTCAACTTTTTCAACTTTTTCATGTAATGGAGGTTTACAACCTTTGCAGAACCAATCACACTAAGCAACAGATTTTCACGCAATATTTGTTTATTCAACCAATCATGCATCCTTAGAAACTTTGACCTTTATCCTACTGAAGATAAAAATAAAATAAAATAAAATTAATTTTAAACTTAAGCTACTCTAACCTACACTAAATAGTATATTTTTGGCGAGAATAGTCAAAGAAAGATTCAATCAGATAGCGATGTCTGATACTGACTTTCAGTACTTAAACTTTCACACTTAGGAATTTTTTATTCCTTTGTTTGTTTGTCGTGACATACCTATTTAGCCGATTGTTGGTATTTTACCCCTTTTAAACATTCTACATTTCGGAATATCCCTTGGCCTTTTTATTTATCAGGAAATTATCTTACGTGACGCAGACATAGACATACTTTTATGATCAAGGCACACAGACAAAGATTCTAACTTGTTGGTATTTGAAAACTTTCTTTAAAAGACAAACATCGGACACAGGTCTGTATTTTCATACAACAAAGTGTCTTAGTTTGACTTAAGGTTTATTTTTAAAGTTAGCAGACAGCGGTGACAGGTCTGTACTGACGTACAACAGAGCGACATATCTGCTAACCCGAATCTAAACAGAGACAACAGGTCTGTACTTACGTACAACAGAGTTGCATGTTTTCGACTCTCAGTTTTATATGATTTTTCTATTCATTCCATTTTCAGATGTATTTGAGGTTTCCATACATCCCCAGAAAGTTTGCATACCTCATTTAGACTCAATGTTTGTATGTCTTGTACATAAAAATGAAGACCGATTGGTCGTACATCTAAGTTAGTGACACGCTTGACTTTTTCAAGAATATTTTATTAGCCTTGAGATTCCCTATATGTATTATGCCTACCAACACATCGAACTAAATAAAGTATAACACTTAGGATTTAGTTGCATTATGTGTGAAAGCCTAAATACTTAGAGTCTGTAACGACGGTGCTAATTTTCGTCACTTTGAGCCTATGCATCTAAGACTTAACTCAATTTTCTGATATTCTCTTTTTGTGATTTTTTTTTTTATTTTGATTTTCATAAATAATAATAAGCAAAAAAAAATAGCCTAAGGTCAAGTTACTTTGGATTACACATGCCATTCAGTTGAACTAACAACCCAAAGCATGAACTAACAAATGCTTTTGTGACTAGATTCGCATTGTTTATACAGACTGACACAATTGACACACCTTACATGTTTCCCTTATAACTTCTCACTTTGGTCTAAGGACCCAGAAAGCATACCTGCTGTTTCGTCCTTTGTACCCCTGTCCTGTATCAAGAGAAACCACTATCCATAAACCATTTGTCATTAGGATCTGTAGCTAACTCCTGCACACTAAACAAGAAAAGTTAGTTATCACGGGGGACCCAAGCCATGACTGACTTGGTAATACCATCCTCATCCACCAACTTGAATTCTTTCAAATACCCATCTCTCCTTTCAGGTGACTTGGATTTTTGATTGAGAATCTGTTGTGAAGCTGAATGATTAACATCCATTCTCGACCTTTGTATTGGTCTTTTCGGTTCAGCCCTAGAATAATTTCTGTTATAGTACATTTCAGTCTCATAATTCCGGGCTCTACCTTGTGTCGTATGCTTATTAGGAGAATTAGACCTAACGAGAGTGTGACTCCTCCTAGGTGAATTTTTCCTAATAATGGTATGGGGGCCAGACATTGAGTGACTAGGAGATCTATTCGGTGAATTAATCCTAAGTCCGTCATTTTGTCTAAGAGACTCCGATGATTGACAACTACCTATACGTGACACCTCAACGGAGTTCTTCTCAGAAACTCGAGAACTACTCCCGCTCGCATCACTAGGCATTGTTTTTAAGATTTGCTGCTCTTGTTTCCCTATGTTCAATG
This sequence comes from Centrapalus pauciflorus, assembly GCA_020465985.1. Classification (NCBI taxonomy): domain Eukaryota; kingdom Viridiplantae; phylum Streptophyta; class Magnoliopsida; order Asterales; family Asteraceae; genus Centrapalus; species Centrapalus pauciflorus. The sequence goes on from JAANYP010008060.1 coordinate 239,280, forward strand.
AAGACTCTGACTTTTTGTAGGGACAACCTGAAACAACATGTCCTTTCTCATGACACTTAAAGCAAGACATCTTGTCAATAGATTTCTTATAGGCACTCTTTGACCTAGGTGTCTTACTAATACCCTGATTGTATGTATCAACAGCTTGTTTTAACTCCCCTTTGTTAACATTGCTTACTGTATTTTCCTCTTCTAGGTTTGAATTACAACTAGACTGAACACACTGTACTGTTTGTGTAACTTGAGGAGTAATTGAAGATACTTCATAGGACTCAGTTACCTTGACTACCTCTGAGTTAACCATATCGTTTGTCTCATCCTGAGCAGTAGGTACACGATTACTATTTGCCTCAGCAACCTTAGTTCTAGACTCAGCTAATTCCTTATCTCTAAGAGAGATCTCTTTGGTCAGTGACTCTACATGCTCATAAAGTAGTTCATTCCTGACACTTTGTTCAATCAATTTGTCATTCAGAACTAGGAAATCTTGAGCATCATTTCTCAGTTTGGCCTGAAGATCTTCCTTAATGTCTAATAAATTAGCATTATCTGATTTTAAGGATTGAATTTGAGCAGTCATAGATGAATATGTTTCTAGTACTAAATTCAATTTATCATTCAAAGTAGTACATAAAGCACATAAATCATGAAAAGTAGAAGAGTTTAGAATTACCTGTTTCCGATCAGATTTGATATTGGCCATCTGAGCTGCAAACTCCAGCGTAGTTAGCTCCTCAGCAATTTCCAGCACCAAAGGTTCTGAATCAGAAAACTGTGTATCCTCTTTCTCTTCCTCTTCTGCTCCCGTACTTCCAGTCTCTGTGACTTCAGCCATGAAGGCTCTAGCATTAGTCTCTGGATGTGTACTCCAATCATATGTGCCATCTAACTGTCTGTTAGACCCCACAGTAGCAAGTAAACCAGCCACTGAACCCTGATTCCCTGATCTTTGATTCCCTGAACTGGCTAAATGCTGACGTCCTAAGTTCTGATGATTATCAATCTTAGGTCTTTGACACTCTCTCGCAAAGTGTCCCAACCCCTGACAGTTATAACATCTAATTTTTGACTTATCGAATCCTACATTGTTCACACTCAGACTTCTTCCTGTTCTTTTCATGGACCTTTTCAATCTCTGTGTGACCATAGCCAATTGCCATTGTAGGTCCATTTGTTCCAAGTCATCCGGATCCACCTGATCATAATCTTCTTCCCATAAAGCTGGATCAATTATTTTCCCTTGAATACAATTCCCGTAAGCCGCTACAAACGATGCTAGAAGCTTCAGTTGCTCCTCTGCAGTTTTAGCACTCATTGGCATTTTTGTGTATCCCTGAGACGATGATCCTGAAGTAGATGCTTGTGGCTGCTCATCCGGTCCACTAAACCCTATGAAAGCTCTACATTGTGCTTCCTCTGGCTCAGCTGGTGACGCAGTTTCTCCTGTGAAAAACGCTGTAGCTGTCTGCATATCAGCTGTCACTGAAGGTGTTGATTTTCCGAAATACATTGCCGGATTTTGGACTTGTTCATAATCCGTTTCAGCCTTCAATAACTCGAAATGATACGCCCTCAGCGTTCCCACTACATCCTCCAACGATTGAGTATAGTACTTATCCTCATCAAGCTTAATCATAGCCACATACATCGCCCATTTGGCGGGTAAGGCATTCAAAAGCTTGTTAGTCTTTTCTGTGTCGCTATACTCAATGTCGTGACTTTCAAGCTCTGTTAATAGATGATAAAACCGAGTGATAGTATCATTCAATTGTTCATCCTTTAATGCCTTGAAGATGGCGAACTGTTGTTTTAACAGCTCTGTACGCTTTCTCCTAACCCGAGGATTTCCCTCACACCTTTTCTGGAGAGACTCCCAAAGTTCTTTTGATGTCCTCTGAGTCCGGAATGTGTGTAGAATATCTTGCGGTAACGCCATTCGGATTAAAGAAAAAGCTTTGTTTTCGGCTTCAAATAATTTCTTGTCATCCTCTTTCATCATCTGGGATGACAAGACCTTTTGACGGCCTTCAACTTCAGATACTGGCGGAATGTACCCTTCATCTATGCACACCCACATGCGCATATCATTGAATCGTACAAAATCTGTAAATCGATCCTTCCACCAGTAATAGTCCTTAACCTTCATCAGCTTAGGCGGTGCATTTGCCTTCCCAACTTCATGATCCATCTCAAGGAATTTCTGAAGATTTGACATCTTTTCTAGCTGATTGAATTTGAACTTAATTAATTTAATTCGAAACTGATTTAGACTAACTTATTCGAATCTAGATAGATTTGAAACTAATTAAGATTAAATCTTTTGAGATTAAATTCGATTAAGTCTTAAAAGTCAATTAGATTCGAAATTATGTCAGATTCGAAGAACTCCTTAGATTCGAAGTTATGTCAGATTCGAAGAACTCCTTAGATTCGAAGATCCTTAGAATCGAAGGCACAGCAGAGTCGAATGTCAGCAGATTCGAAGCACAGAATCGAAACAGTAACAAACTCGAAACAAACTCGAAACAATATAGACTCGAGATCCAATTCGAATGAAGTAACAGATTCGAAACAAGGTAGACTCGAAACTCTCTGAAATTGACTCGAAAGGAGCGTATTTAGGTTAGACTCGAAAATAAAGTAAAACCCTAATTACCCCTATAGATTCGAGCGCCGCAAACTCGAAAAACGGCTAACACGTTGATTTTTTGACGTTTTACAGATTAAACCACTAATTTTCAAACGAAAAATAATGATTTGGATCAAAAACGTGAAAAACAACAAAGTGTTTCCCGAATACGAATTTGCTAAGCTCAAAAACACGTTTTTGAGAGCAAAACCGTCCAACTAGCGTCAAGAAACCTAGTATGTATCTGATGAACACGAAGAACACCAAGAACACTCTGTAGGCTCTGATACCACTTGTAAGGTCTACGACTGCAAGATCTATCTAGACGCGGATCCGTGAACGAGTGCGGAATCCTCGTTGACGGTCAAACGGACAACTCTCAACCAACGGAAACACGGAGACTATTAGACGCTGAACGAACGACACACGAACGATCCTACGTACTAATTCTCTCCTAAACGGCACTCACCTAGCTGATAAACTCGAGATCGCCTCTTGCTTAATTCCTCACGAATTCTGCAAAAAGTCTTCTAATCATTCGAGTCTATCCCTAATTATAGACCCTGATTCGAGACTGTTGTGGGCCAACCTCGAATCTGGCCCAAGGCCCATTCGAATCTGTCCATATTGACAGTCTCGAATCTAGCCCATTCGAATCTAAGGCTAGACTCGAATCTATCACAGATTCGAATCCCAAGCCTTAAACAATTCGAATCTATGGCTACATTCGAATCTATCACAGATTCGAATGCCAAGCCTTGTATTCTAAAATCACCTAAGAACTTGTCTTATCAATAACAAAACTAGACTGCTGTCGTCACACTGAATGTACCAACATTGTTTGCATAATCTAAAATCTCACTAAGCGTTAGCTTACAGTTGACTCACAAATGTTTTCAGGCAAATGCAAAAGTGTAGCAGGACCTTCCTCTTAAGCAATATCAATTCAATATCCCGGAGACTTTAGAAGCTATTGGTACTTGAATGTAATAGCTTTGGGATGGGATTTACTACTTCTAAAACAATTATGTTGATGTAATAGTTAGACTTTATCACTATAGACATGTATTCTATTGCTTTAGTGTGGATTTGCTTAATTCTGATTTAAGTATGCAATTTCAATTACCATGTTAAACTTTCAGTTGTTTGTTGATCCTGGTGATTCTAATTATAATATCAAATCAAGAGGGTGTCACAAGATGAACTGTCAAAAACTCCACCATTTGGTCATAACCATTCCCCACATAGTTTTTGGGGATTGTGAGGATGACAATGTAGTTAGTGGGTTTGATGGTTAACATTGTGGTGATTGATGAGTGTTTCTGTACATCATCACCAACAAATACTGGTAGAAAGGGGTTGTTTCTGTGAGCCATTTTGGAAGTAGTGAGAGTAGCAGAAGCACAAGACACTTAGTCGATTTTTAGGGTTCTTAGGAGGTTTATGGTAGTAGTGAGGAAGACGAAGATGAAACAGTATGAGGTATTTATAGGATTTGAATGTGAGAGGGTATGAGACAGAAACATTTGGGCGGTTGATTTGAAAAGTTCGTTAATGGAAAACGAAACGGTTGTCCATGTCAGACCGTTTGTCAGACCACTTGAGCGCTTTTTAATCACTAACACACGTAACCCACATTATCCGCTGTAATTAAGTTAAATAAAAACAGAAATTAAGTAACTTAATTGTGAAGATAGGTAGTTAAAAACTGTTGGTCTAAGCTGTTGGTCAAACCTGTGATGAGTAGGATCATCACAGGCTGTTCAATCTTCAAGTTGTTCACTCTTCACACTGTTCCCTCAACCTGTTCAGCCATGTAAGAACAGGTTGTGTTCAATAGCTGATCAGGTTACGAGACAATGTCTTGTAGAACAATGTGAAGGAGTGAGCAGGGTGGAGAATGGACCATCAGAGCAGGCTGGATGTATAAGCTGTTATTGTTCAGCCTGTTGTATGCTCAAGCTGTTCAGGTTTTTCAGAAAAATGGCTAAGTACAGAACACACATAGCCTGTTCTGCCTAAGCTGCTCTGAGAAAACTTGAGCAGTGTGAGACATACAAAGTCTTAGACCTTTGAGAACACTTAGTCACTCTTGTTAACATGCCCAGCTTACTGACAAAGTAATTAAACCTGGTTTCATCAAGAGGTTTGGTGAAAATGTCTGCAAGCTGTTCATTAGTTGAAATAAAGCTTACCTCCACATTACCTTTCTTAATGTGATCCCTGATGAAGTGATGTCTGACCTCAATATGCTTTGTTCTTGAATGAAATACTGGATTGTTGGAAATGCCTATGGCACTTGTGTTATCACACAAAATAGGAGTTTTCCTATACACCAGTCTATAGTCTTCAAGTTGATGCTGCATCCACAGAATCTGCCGACAGCAGCTTCCAGCAGCAATGTACTCATCTTCAGCAGTAGAAGTAGACACTGAGTTCTGCTTCTTGCTACACCAACTTATCAACTTACCACCAAGGAGTTGACATCCACCTGTTGTGCTTTTCCTATCTAGCCTGCAGCCTGCAAAATCGGAATCTGAATAACCTGTTAGTTGAAGGCTTGAGTCTTTGGGATACCAAAGACCCAAACCTGGTGTACCCTTCAGGTATTTGAAGATTCTTTTAACAGCAGCTAGATGAGATTCCTTTGGATCAGCTTGGAACCTAGCACACAAACAGGTGGCAAACATAATATCAGGTCTACTAGCAGTTAGGTATAGCAAGCTCACAATCATACCTTTGTAAGCTGTTACTGAAACAGCTTTGCCACTGGCATCAGCATCCAATTTTACATTGGTTGCCATTGGGGTTTTAATAGGAGAACATTGATCAAATTTAAACTTTTTCAAGAGATCTAAAGTATACTTCCTTTGATTTATAAAAATTCCAGTTGAGGTTTGTTTAACCTGTAATCCTAAAAAGAAAGTAAGTTCTCCCATCATACTCATTTCATATTTGGATTTCATGAGTAATGAAAATTCTTGCATAGTCGCTCATTAGTAGAACAAAATATTATGTCATCCACATAGATTTGAACAAGCATAATATCAGACTTCACCTTCTTTTTGAACAGTGTGGTATCCACTTTACCTCTAGAATACCCATTGCTCATAAGAAATTCAGTAAGAGTGTCATACCAGGCTCTAGGGGCTTGTTTGAGACCATAGAGAGCTTTGTCCAACTTATAGACAAAATCTGGATGTTGTTCATTTTCAAAACCTGGAGGCTGCTTGACATAAACTTCTTCTTGCAGCTTCCCATTCAAAAATGCACTCTTCACATCCATTTGAAATACCTTAATGCTCTTATGAGCAGCGTAGGCTAGATACAAACGAATTGCTTCTAGCCTGGCCTCAGGAGCAAATGTGTCATCATAGTCAATTCATTCCTCTTGTCTATAACCCTGAGCAACTAGTCTTGCCTTATTTCTTATGACATGACATTGCTCATCCATCCTATTCCTGAAAACCCATTTAGTACCAATTATAGTTTTACCTTTAGGAGCAGGGACCAACTTCCATACATTGTTTCTCTCAAACTGATTGAGTTCTTCTTGCATGGCAGTGATCCAATTGGCATCTTTTAGTGCTTCATCCACTTTCTTTGGCTCCATTAGTGAAACAAAACTAGAGAACATACAGAAGTTCCCTAAGTTGTCCATCTTGTTTGTACCCCTTTGTTGATGTCACCAATTATTTGATCATTGGGGTGACATCTGATCCACTTAGAATCATTCTTTAATGAGAATTCTCCAGAGTTATCAACATTTTCACCAGGTCCTGTTGAACAGCTCTCAATATTTTCAGACATACTGTTGTCTTGAGCCTGTTCACTTGTTGAACATGACTAACCACTGTTGAACATATCAGCAGAGGAACCAGGAAAATCAGCATTGATAGGTTCAGGACACGCAGTTGTAATTAAGTCAGTACACTTATTCACACAGGGTGTATTGACATAATCATCATCATGTCCATCATGGTTAACAGGTTCCACACTGGATGTAGTGGAAGCTTTTGAGTCCCCTTCACTGTTTGAATGCATGAGATCATCAAAGTTTAATTCTCCTGAAACTGATTCAGGAACAGCTTTGGTGGAAGCATTCTTGGACTCTTCAAAGGTGACATTGATTGATTCATCTATCACCTTTCTTTTGTTGTTTTATACTCTGTAGGCATTGGAGATAGCAGAGTAGCCAACAAACACACCTTCATCAGCTTTTGGTTCAAACTTTGCCAGTTGGTCCCTTTGATTCAGAATGAAGCAGGGACATCCAAACACATGGAAGTAACTGACATTTGGCTTCCTCCCTTTGAGCAGCTCATAGGGAGTCTTGTCGAACCTTTTCACCACTATGGATCTGTTTTGGGTGAAGCAGGCAGTGTTAACAGCTTCAGCCCAAAATGATGAAGGTAAACCAGATGCACACAACATGGTTCTAGCAGCTTCAATGAGAGTTCGGTTTCTCCTTTCAGCAACTCCATTTTGTTGTGGAGTTCCTACAGCTGAAAAGTTTTGAGTGATTCCTTTCTCTTCACAGAAGTCTTCAAGAGTACTGTGTCTAAATTCAGTACCATGATCACTTCTAAGCTGCTTCACTTGGGCAGAGCTCAACATTTCCATCTTTTTCACAAATCCAATAATTTCTCTAGCAGCCTCTCCTTTGCTCTTCAGGAAGATAACCCATGTGCACCTGGAGAACTCATCAACCATTACTAGAGTGTATCTTCTTCCTCCTAGAATTGGGACATTGACAGGTCGAAACAAGTCCATATGGATTAAGAAGAGAGGAGTATCAATAGAAAAGTTATGTTTGGATTTAAAAGATGATTTCCTGTGCTTTCCTTTCTCACAAGTTGTGTAGAGTCTATCCTTAATAAAGGTCATAGAAGGCAAAACTGTCACCAACTCTTTCTTACAGAGTTTGTTGATGTTCTTGAAGTTCAGGTGTGACAGTCTTTTGTGCCATAACCAGTTTAGGTCTGCATTTGTTCTTATTTGAAAACAGGTTTCAGTTGTGGGATCAGCAGATTGCATGTCCACAACATATACACCTTTCTTTCGTTGAGCACGCATCACAATTTTTCTTGGGGATCCAATATGTAACCCAGGTGCTCATAAAAGTTAACCTTGTAACCAGCATCACACAGTTGACTTATGCTAACATAATATGTTTTAGCCCAACCACATAGGCTACTCTTTTGAACACTGCAGCACCAGCTTTAAGAGTTCCATATCCCTCAATGGATCCCTATACATTGTCACCAAAGGTGACTTTTGGCCCTTTTTCAGACCTGAGATCACTCAGCAGGTCCTTACAACCTGTCATGTGCCCTGAGCATCCACTGTCCAAGTACCAAACCTGGAATGGTTGTTTTTCCTGTAGAGTGACAAGAAGAATATTAGTGATTTTTAGGGGAACTCATCACAGAGATGAGTTCTCCTACTTCATCAACATTTGTTGATGGACTTGTGATATCAACACTGATATTCCCTATTTGAATAGTATCAGTTTGGATACCACTCTCATTAACTAAGATGTTTCCAACACTGTTTATGTTAGCAGTGAGGGAACCATCAGAGTTAGCAGGCCTCATGTCCTCAGATTCAGGACAGTTTTTAGCCAAATGTGTCTTCATTCCACATTTATAGCATTTTCTCCTTTTAGTATTTTTGGAAGAAGGCCTTTCAGAAACACATTCTGAGTTATTTCTGTTGATTCTATCAGCAAGTTTAGCAAACTCATTACTATTTGATGAATCAACAGCTTGAGTGGAAAGTTCAATAGCCACAGCTTTGCCTGCCTCTTCTTTCCTCTTTTTAGGAGGAGAGATGTCAAAGATAGGAAGCTTAATTGGCTTTTGAACTTCCATAGGTTTAGTAAACCTATTCCTAACTTTCTCCGGCTGAGCAATAGCTTTGCCTTTGCCCTTCCTGAGATGTGATTGATGTTTCCTATCAACATAATCATTATTTCTGGTTTTGAAAAACTTATTCTCATTTAAAACCAGTTTACCACTATGATTAGAAAACTTATTTGAAATCTGTAACATCCGGCACTGAACCAGGTTAGCAACAAAACCCTAATCCACATTTAATAGTCAATTATAGCCTAATCAATAGTCATTAGAACTTAATCAAATGATTAACAAGGCTTATTAGAAAACTCAACTCAATTAGAATCAAATTCATCGATGCGATGAATCGGGAAATCAATTAATCCGATCAATTTACAATATGAGGGATTAATTCAACTAAGTACATAATTAAATTATGATTAGTAACACTAATCATACACTAATACAATTACTTAACATTAATTATGCAAGACTAACACAATTCATTAAAACAATGCATTCAAAAAGTATTTTGAATTTACAAGAAAAGGGAAATACAAGAATACATTCTAAATACATTTATACAAAAAAAGAAAAAGAAAAATACATATAATTATGGCCTAAAGGCCAGCCACCCCTAGGAAGGACACAAGGACTATGAGAAATAAATTTTTTACTCAAACTCCATAACCCTTTCAACATCAAATCCTCCAACACCATTTCCTTTCATTTCAAGTTGGATCTTACACTCAACCTCCACTTTGAAAGATCTTCTCTTCCTCTATAAATAGAGAGCATTTCCTCTTCATTTTATCATACAAAAAAACTCTCTTTTTCTCTCCTTCTATATCCGGCCCCCATACACACTCACACTACAAAGAATTTTCTTTCAAGTGTTCTTCATGTTATGCAAGTGTTCTTGGTGAATTCCTTCAAGATCCAACCTTCTTCACACTTGCATTCTTAAATTTCATCAAAGTAAGTAAATACTAACTTATATCATCTTATATTTATGTTTATATAAGTCTTGCATAATATATATAATCACCAACAACAACAAGTTTCATAAAAACTCAAGTTTATAAGTTTCTAGTTTTTATTTTTAGTTGTTTTCTTTAAATGTGCATATGAATATATGAACACATTATAAGCATGTTAATATTATGAAAACATGTGTTATATATGTGTTATATAACTTTTATAACTTTTATACAAGTTGTCTTTAAATAAACAACAAGAATCATAAGTTGTTTTAAATTTATAAACTACGGAATTTCGGCAGAATATTTGTATCGACTTTGAAAAATCATAACTAATTCATAACTCAACGAAATGAGTTGATTCTTGTCTCAAAAGTTAGATCTATGTCTTAACTATAGATCTGCAATTTTTCATAATTTATTTTGAAGTTTAAGACCTCCAGAAATTATTTGAGAAACCGAAAGTTTGACAGCTCAAAAATGGCCAACATAGCGTTTTTAACGAGATTTTTCACCAACCTAAACAACTCGAAAAATGGCCGTTCTTGATTCTAAAAATCCTTTGTATATAGTAGTTTAATGTCCTAGAAAACCAAAGTCTAAAACATTTTGGAGCTTGGTCAAAAACAGCCTCAAAGTAGGCCGAAAAACCTCCGAAAAAGCTGGAAAATTATATATATATAAACTTGACGTTTTAAGCAAATCTTATTTTTTTAAACTTGTAATGTTGGGTGATTTAAGACATAAAAATCTATAAATATACATATTATCATATATTAGTAACATTAAGTCCTTATTATCATTTAGGACTCGGTTAACCACCTCCGGTTTCATCACCCATCAACCAACGCACATTTGCATTTTTGCGCGTAGTTTTGCCATCACAAGTTCGGTGAGTCTTCATAGCCCCTATTTTTCACTATCTATTGGGGTGGAAATACATGCACTGTTTTTCATATGGACATCAAAACTGTTTATTTCTTATATGTATTACATGTTCGGATTCCATCAGCCCTTATATCATGAACCGTTAATTGCATTTATTTGTAAGCGCGAGTATATTGTGGATAGATCTATTGGGAGTCATGTCCCCCATTCGTGTTAGCTCGGTTCGGCTAACAGCGAGTGCATATATATTCAACACACGGTATTACGTATGGGAATACTGCACAGGGCAAACTCATTCTAATTAAGCTTCGGTTGCATGATGGTTTATGTAATACATACACGGAATTTATGATTTTATAAATTCAACTCATCTGATAATGTCCATACAACTGGTCTTTTCGCGTAAACCTATGAGCTCACCAACAATTTTTGTTGACGTATTTTAGCATGTATTTTCAGGTAATTAAGGCAAGTATGCCTTCAGAAGTAACCACTTTCAAGCTTCCGCACTTAAGGAGTCGCATTCTTTTTCAAACCGTCGGAGATTTATTTGCATTATTTTTGATAATTTAATTATGTATTCAAATCTCTGTACCTTGCGAACTACTCTTTATTATTTACGGGTTATGTAAAACATTTCTACCTTGTAAAGTTATATCGATGTATTTTTTTGAAAACGTCCATATAGTGGTCGTTCATTATGATTATGGTTACGCTTCCGCGACGTCACGCTTCGTTGCCAACCGGGGTAACGGGGTGTGACAGATTGGTATCAGAGCCATAGTTATAGTGAACTAGGTTGCATTAGTACCCTAGACTATAACTGTACATAAGATTTACTGATTTTAGAAATATTTTGTAACTTGTAACTAACTGAAAGACTATGCATGGGCCTTGATAGCAGAAAACATGTCTCACCAAGAGATAATCATCTTGTCCGACTCAGAAGAGGAGTAAACCCCTACTAGCCCATGCAATCCGGAAGTATTTTCTGAGGAGGACCCGACCGAGGAGGAAGACCCCTCGGAGGACGAGGACCCGATGGAGGAATCCGAGGAAGAACCCATGGAGGAAGAACCGATGGAGGAAGAGGATCCTTCACCACCGACGGCCCCTGCTCGCGTCCCGTATCACCCGGCCGAACCATCCTATAAGCCGTATAGGCCTTATCCTAACGGCCCAAAGATGTTGTACACACCCCGGAAACGGGTAAACATACCAAGAAGGGAGTCTATTCCTGTTCCGACTCCCCAGCCCAAACCCCCGACACCACACCGACGGGTAGACGCCCGACGATGGACTTGGATACCGGAGACCCTCCGTGAATGGAGGCAGATGGAGGGAGTTCCTCCAAACATCGAGATCGGAGGACCATCCTCCGCACCCGTCTCATCGCTCACTCAAGAGCCCGCCGATCAGACCATACCACTTTTGATCGCAAGGTCTACCAGGCATGACCACCAGATCCGGTCACTTAACCTGGATATCGGGGAGATGACCGCTCGTTTAGAGCGGGAGGAGTTGCAAAACTCCAACATATATTGGGCCAACCAGCACGCCCTTGCTATACAGCAGGACGGACTGAATGAGCTCCGGCAGCAACTAGCCGAGAGCCAAGCCCGGATCGAGGAGCTGACTCAGCGCCTCAACGCAATGGAAAAGGGAGAGACCCCCGATCACTCCCACACTTAGTGCACATCTATCTATCTTTGTAATGGTAGGAAAATATCATGTAATAGTATAGGACAAAATTTTCGGGTAATAACCCGCCCCTAATGTAAGAAAACTTCGAATGATTAATGACAATTGCAAGTTATTTATGAAATTGTGTTTGATGATTATAGTATTGTGCTTTAAGGAGAATTTACCTCTTTAAGATTCAATTTCTTACACTATGCTTTTTCTTTAGAATTTTAAGATAATGCCGCCGAAACGAACAATGAACGCTGCTGACATTGAAGAGCTAGTCGCACAAAGAGTGGCTGCCGCTATAGCCACATATGAGGCAAATAGGAATAGCTCAGCAAATGGAGATGGTGGTGCTAGCCGCACCACGGGAGGAACGGAAATCCACGCAAAAGGTTGTGGAATTAAAGGATTTTTAAGTTGCAAACCCCGGTATTTCAACGGAACTGAAGGAGCCGTTGGCTTGATACGATGGTTTGAGAAGTTAGAATCTGTCTTTCGCGTCAGCGGATGTGCTGAGGGAGATAAGGTGAAGTTTGCTACTCACACCCTACAAGATAGCGCCCTCACGTGGTGGAATTCCTATGTCCAGTCTGTAAGTATCGATGAAGCCTACCAACTCACATGGTCCGCGTTAAAACAAATGATGACGGACGAGTATTGTCCGAGGAACGAACTCCCGAAAATGGAATCAGAGTTCTGGAACCTGTCGATGAAGGGAACAGATGTGATGGGGTACACCAACCGATTTCATGAGCTAAGCATTCTGTGCCCTCAAATGGTGACCCCGGAGTACAAAAAGATTGAACGTTACATTTGGGGACTCGCTCCTCAAATTCAAGGTAACGTGACTGCCTCAAACCCATCCACCCTGCAGGATGCCATCAGGATGGCCAATAATCTTATGCACCAAGTAGCCCGGAGGAATGAAGCCAAGGCCGGGGAGAACAAAAGAAAGTGGGAAGACAAGACGGGGAAGAATGCGGGTTCACAATCCAAAAAGCCCGAGACCATTAAGGCTTACGCAGCTGGAACTGAGCCAAGAAGAGGTTATACCGGTAACAAGCCTTTCTGCACTAAATGCACCTTCCATCACAACCAGGGTCCCTGTCCAACCCACTGTGAGAAATGCAAACGTTTGGGGCATATGGCCAAGGACTGTAAGACAGGAGCCCCGGGAACCAGTGGCAGCAATCAAAAAGGCTGCTTTGTATGTGGAGTTACTGGACACTTCAAGAGTGAGTGCCCGAAACTGAGGAATGGTGGAGGAGCTCAGGGGAGAGCTTTTGTGTTGGGAGCAGGTGACGCTCGTCAAGATCCCCACGTGGTATCAGGTACGTTTTTATTAAACGACATTTATGCTTACGTACTCTTTGATACTGGGGCTGATAGGAGCTTTATATCTGATAAGTTTAGTAAGCAATTGAATGCCGCTCCTTTTCCCTTAGACAACTCTTATACTATAGAACTGGCTGACGGTAAAATAATAGAGGCAAGTAGTATCATTAAGGAATGCACACTGAAGCTGGCAGATCATCCCTTTAAAATAGACTTGATGCCTATAGAACTCGGAAGTTTCGACGTAGTAGTTGGTATGGATTGGTTGTCACACAATCATGCCGAGATTTTGTGTGGTAAGAAAGTGGTACGGATACCACTCCACAAGAAGAAGTTCCTAACAGTCCAAGGAGAAAGAAAGAATCGACAGTTGAATGTCATATCCGGCCTAAGAACATTAAAGTGCCTTAGGAGAGGTTGTCATGCAGTACTGGTGCAAATTGTAGAAAAAGAGGCAGAGGAGAAGCGACTTGAGGATATTCCAGTGGTTTGTGACTATCCGAAGGTCTTCCCGGAAGATTTGCCTGGACTTCCGCCAACTAGACAAGTAGAGTTCCAAATCGATTTGGTGCCGGGAGCTGCACCGATCGCAAGAGCCCCATATAGACTCGCCCCTTCTGAGATGCAAGAGCTATCCAATCAATTACAAGAGTTGATGGATAAAGGATTCATTCGACCAAGTTCCTCACCTTGGGGAGCTCCGGTCTTGTTCGTGAAAAAGAAAGACGGATCCTTCAGAATGTGCATAGACTACCGAGAGCTAAACAAGTTAACGGTAAAGAACCGCTACCCTCTCCCCAGAATTGATGACCTGTTTGACCAACTGCAAGGATCTAGTTTCTACTCTAAGATTGATCTGCGATCCGGTTATAATCAAGTAAAGGTTCGGGAAGAAGACATACCCAAGACAACATTCAGAACTCGTTATGGACATTACGAATTCCAGGTAATGCCATTCGGTTTGACTAACGCACCAGCCGTATTCATGGACCTCATGAATCGTGTGTGTAAACCGTATCTGGACAAATTTGTAATAGTGTTCATAGATGATATTCTCATCTATTCCAAAAATAAGGAAGAACATGAACAGCATCTCAAGTTGATCTTGGAGTTGCTAGAAAAGGAACAGTTATACGCCAAATTTTCAAAATGTGAATTTTGGTTGCGAGAAGTTAAATTCCTTGGACATGTGATCAACAGCCAGGGAATCCAAGTTGATCCATCAAAAATCGAGGCCATAAAGAACTGGGCGACTCCTAGAACCCCCACGGAAATCCGCCAATTTCTAGGACTTGCCGGTTATTATAGGCGATTTATCGAAAACTTCTCAAAGATAGCGGGTTCCTTAACGGAATTGACTCGAAAGGATGTGAAGTATATCTGGGGTGAAGAGCAAGAAAAGGCGTTTCAGCAGTTAAAGCAAAGGTTGTGTAGTGCACCAATTCTGTCCTTACCTGAAGGGACTGAAAATTTTGTGGTCTACTGTGATGCCTCACACAATGGATTAGGTTGTGTGCTCATGCAAAGGGATAGAGTCATTGCTTATGCATCACGGCAGCTCAAAATTCACGAGGTGAATTATACGACTCATGACTTGGAGCTTGGAGCAGTGGTGTTTGCTCTCAAAATATGGAGGCACTACCTGTATGGAACTAAATGCACAGTATTCACAGACCATAAGAGCCTTCAGCATATTCTGAACCAGAAAGAGTTAAACATGAGGCAACGTTGTTGGGTTGAACTACTTAGTGACTATGACTGCGAAATTCGTTATCATCCGGGGAAGACGAATGTCGTAGCTGATGCCCTGAGCTGAAAGGAACTGGTTAAACCCTTGAGAGTCCGAGCTTTGGCCATGACTATACAGTCAAACCTAAACTCTCAAGTCCGCGAGGCACAAGAAGAAGCAGTCAAGGAGGGTAATATACTGGATGAAGCCTGGAGAGGGATGGATAAGCAGTTCGAAATCAAGCCGGATGGATGTCGACACTTCATGGGCAGAATTTGGTTACCAAAATTCGGAGGAGTAAGAAAGCTGGTCATGGATGAAGGGCATAAGACAAGATATGCTATTCATCCAGGGGCAGATAAAATGTATCACGACTTGAAAGGAATGTACTGGTGGCCAAATATGAAGGCTGACATTGCTACCTACGTCAGCAAGTGCTTAACATGTTTGAAGGTTAAAGCTGAGCACCAAAAACCATCAGGATTGCTAGTTCAACCAGAAATACCCCAGTGGAAGTGGGAAAACATCACCATGGATTTCATCACCAAGTTGCCAAAGACGTCTGGAGGTTATGACACTATTTGGGTGATTGTGGATCGGCTTACCAAAACCGCACATTTCCTGCCCATTAAGGAGACTGATAAGATGGATAAGTTAACACGAATCTATCTTAAAGAAGTCGTCTCAAGGCATGGAGTGCCAGTATCAATTATATCAGACAGAGACAGCCGGTTCACATCAAGATTTTGGAAGTCATTGCAAGAAGCACTGGGTACACGCCTAGATATGAGCACAGCCCATCACCCCCAAACAGATGGTCAGAGTGAAAGGACGATTCAGACGCTGGAAGACATGCTAAGGGCATGTGTCATCGATTTTGGCAAAAGTTGGGACAGACACCTGCCATTAGTCGAGTTTTCCTATAACAACAGCTATCACTCAAGCATTAAGACCGCCCCATTCGAGGCACTCTACGGGCGAAAGTGTCGATCACCTCTTTGTTGGGCTGAAGTAGGAGATAGTCAAATTACTGGACCGGAAATCATCCAGGAGACTACAGAAAAGATAGCCCAGATTCGTAACCGGTTAAAAATCGCGCGGGATCGGCAGAAAAGTTATGCAGACATTCGACGGAAGGATTTGGAGTTCCAAGAGGGAGATCAAGTAATGTTAAAAGTCTCGCCTTGGAAGGGCGTAATCCGTTTTGGGAAACGAGGAAAACTCAATCCTCGTTATATCGGACCATTCAAGATCACCAAAAGAATTGGCCCGGTTGCTTACCGACTCGACCTGCCCCCAGAACTTAATAACGTTCATAATACCTTCCACGTGTCCAATCTTAAGAAGTGTCTGGCTGATGAATCACTCGTTATACCCATGGACGAGCTGGAGTTAGACGATAAGTTGAACTTCATTGAGCAACCTGTAGAAATAATGGACCGCGAAGTCAAGAAACTAAAGCACAGCCGGATCCCGATAATAAAAGTCAGATGGAACTCTAAGCGAGGTCCTGAGTTTACGTGGGAACGCGAGGATCAGTTCCGGGAAAAATACTCTCACCTATTCTCAAATACTCAAGAAATGGAGAACACGAGCTAATTTCGGGACGAAATTCCCTTAACAGGGGGAGACTGTAACATCCGGCACTGAACCAGGTTAGCAACAAAACCCTAATCCACATTTAATAGTCAATTATAGCCTAATCAATAGTCATTAGAACTTAATCAAATGATTAACAAGGCTTATTAGAAAACTCAACTCAATTAGAATCAAATTCATCGATGCGATGAATCGGGAAATCAATTAATCCGATCAATTTACAATATGAGGGATTAATTCAACTAAGTACATAATTAAATTATGATTAGTAACACTAATCATACACTAATACAATTACTTAACATTAATTATGCAAGACTAACACAATTCATTAAAACAATGCATTCAAAAAGTATTTTGAATTTACAAGAAAAGGGAAATACAAGAATACATTCTAAATACATTTATACAAAAAAAGAAAAAGAAAAATACATATAATTATGGCCTAAAGGCCAGCCACCCCTAGGAAGGACACAAGGACTATGAGAAATAAATTTTTTACTCAAACTCCATAACCCTTTCAACATCAAATCCTCCAACACCATTTCCTTTCATTTCAAGTTGGATCTTACACTCAACCTCCACTTTGAAAGATCTTCTCTTCCTCTATAAATAGAGAGCATTTCCTCTTCATTTTATCACACAAAAAAACTCTCTTTTTCTCTCCTTCTATATCCGGCCCCCATACACACTCACACTACAAAGAATTTTCTTTCAAGTGTTCTTCATGTTATGCAAGTGTTCTTGGTGAATTCCTTCAAGATCCAACCTTCTTCACACTTGCATTCTTAAATTTCATCAAAGTAAGTAAATACTAACTTATATCATCTTATATTTATGTTTATATAAGTCTTGCATAATATATATAACCACCAACAACAACAAGTTTCATAAAAACTCAAGTTTACAAGTTTCTAGTTTTTATTTTTAGTTGTTTTCTTTAAATGTGCATATGAATATATGAACACATTATAAGCATGTTAATATTATGAAAACATGTGTTATATATGTGTTATATAACTTTTATAACTTTTATACAAGTTGTCTTTAAATAAACAATAAGAATCATAAGTTGTTTTAAATTTATAAACTACGGAATTTCGGCAGAATATTTGTATCGACTTTGAAAAATCATAACTAACTCATAACTCAACGAAATGAGTTGATTCTTGTCTCAAAAGTTAGATCTATGTCTTAACTATAGATCTGCAATTTTTCATAATTTATTTTGAAGTTTAAGACCTCCAGAAATTATTTGAGAAACCGAAAGTTTGACAGCTCAAAAATGGCCAACATAGCGTTTTTAACGAGATTTTTCACCAACCTACACAACTCGAAAAATGGCCGTTCTTGATTCTAAAAATCCTTTGTATATAGTAGTTTAATGTCCTAGAAAACCAAAGTCTAAAACATTTTGGAGCTTGGTCAAAAACAGCCTCAAAGTAGGCCGAAAAACCTCCGAAAAAGCTGGAAAATTATATATATATATATAAACTTGACGTTTTAAGCAAATCTTATTTATTTAAACTTGTAATGTTGGGTGATTTAAGACATAAAAATCTATAAATATACATATTATCATATATTAGTAACATTAAGTCCTTATTATCATTTAGGACTCGGTTAACCATCTCCGGTTTCATCACCCATCATCCAACGCACATTTGCATTTTTGCGCGTAGTTTTGCCATCACCAGTTCGGTGAGTCTTCATAGCCCCTATTTTTCACTATCTATTGGGGTGGAAATACATGCACTATTTTTCATATGGACATCAAAACTGTTTATTTCTTATATGTATTACATGTTCGGATTCCATCAGCCCTTATATCATGAACCGTTAATTGCATTTATTTGTAAGCGCGAGTATATTGTGGATAGATCTATTGGGAGTCATGTCCCCCATTCGTGTTAGCTCGGTTCGGCTAACAGCGAGTGCATATATATTCAACACACGGTATTACGTATGGGAATACTGCACAGGGCAAACTCATTCTAATTAAGCTTCGGTTGCATGATGGTTTATGTAATACATACACGGAATTTATGATTTTATAAATTCAACTCATCTGATAATGTCCATACAACTGGTCTTTTCGCGTAAACCTATGAGCTCACCAACAATTTTTGTTGACGTATTTTAGCATGTATTTTCAGGTAATTAAGGCAAGTATGTCTTCAGAAGTAACCACTTTCAAGCTTCCTCACTTAAGGAGTCGCATTCTTTTTCAAACCGTCGGAGATTTATTTGCATTATTTTGGATAATTTAATTATGTATTCAAATCTCTGTACCTTGCGAACTACTCTTTATTATTTACGGGTTATGTAAAACATTTCTACCTTGTAAAGTTATATCGATGTATTTTTTTGAAAACGTCCATATAGTGGTCGTTCATTATGATTATGGTTACGCTTCCGCGACGTCACGCTTAGTTGCCAACCGGGGTAACGGGGTGTGACAAAATCACAACAGGTTTGCCTTCCACATGAGACTTACCCTTGTTAATGGCAGACTGCTTACCTTTTGAAAACTTATTTTCAAAATGTTCAGCATTAAAAGGATTAGTATGCCTTTTACCATCAGCTTTAGACCCAGAGCCTGTTTTGCCAACAGACTTGGTGTCCACAGCTGCAGCTTGGACATGTTATCCTTTCTTTTGCTTGTGTGAATCAGCAGAGCACTTAGCAAGCTGATTGGATGGAGAACTTATTCCATCAGCAGATTTTGAGCTAGGTTCACACGAACTGTCAGTGTTTTGAGGCCTGACAAACCTGTTTGTTGAGATTAATTTACCATTCACTTTTTGAATAAAAGTGTTTGGAAGCCACCAAGAGTGACAAATCTTCTTTAAGATTATTAACCTCAAAAATGGAAGCTGCTGTGTCAAGATCCCCTCCAAGATAGGCTTGGATTTGTGCAGGGATCTGCTGACTTATGCAGTGGCTGACTTTTTGTGCAGATTGGCACCAAGAGTCAACTATCTTTTGAAGCTTAGCATGTTTATATGTGTTTCTCTCTTTTCTTCCAGTAAAATAGAGTTGATGTGTTTTAATTCATCAAGCTCAGTTTCCAAGTTATGGAAACTGTCCAGTTTACTTGATTTTGTTTCAAGATCAGTTTTAAGCTTAGAGATTTCAGACAATAAAACAGTATGCTTCTCAACAGCAGCTTTCAGATCAACAAGCATATATTCAAACATTTTAACTTTTTCTTCAGAACTGTAATCCATAAAATTTTGTACCTTATACATCATTGTAGGGTTGCAGTTCTCCAAGCTACTGAAAGCTTCAGCTTCAGCCAGATCCTGTTTGAAGTTGCTTGTTGATGGGACTTTAGTGTTGGCCATCAGACATTGATTGTCTTCTTCATCTGAAGATGAATCAGACTCCTCCCAGTCACAAGTCTCTGCCATGAGTCCCTTTTGTCGGTTGGAAACCACTGAGTTTTCCAACTTCCTCAGCTTAGCCATGGCCATAAGGTACTTAGCCCTATAGCCATCATCCATGTTTGTCTTGTGTGGTTTGGATGACTGACCAACAGCTTTTGACACACAGTCAGCTGCTATATGTCCAGTTTTGCCACATTTGAAGCACTCAGCTTCGGTCTTGTCAAATGCTTTCTTTTAGACAGCATTTGAACTTCCCTGCAGCATGTTTGTTCCAAACCTTTTCTTGTTGAACCTTTTGACAAGCATGACTATCATTTGCTCATCATCTAGTTCAGCAAGTTCTGCATTGTCTTCCTCATCAGACACTTCCTCCTTATCATCAGCCTGTTGATCAGGTTGAGTGAACACATCACCCATCTGACTTACAGTTTGTCTCACACTGGCCACAAAGGCTGCACCTTTCTTAGACATTTCCAAGGCATTTCTCTTCTGTTGCCTTGACTGCTCATCATTCAGTAAGGATCCATATAGGTTAACAAGATCCAAACTTCTGATGGTACCTGAATTTCTTAAGATGGTAGAAAAATAATTCCATTCTTCAGGCAAGATGTCTAAGAATTTATTCACCAGAGTCAGGCTGTCCTTAGTGATCTCAGCAGCTTTGAGATCATTAACAAGAGCAGTGAACCTGGTGTAGGTTTCTGTGAGAGTCTCCTTTGGTTTTGCAAATAAGAGTTCATACTGTCTAACAAGATTGTTAATCCTGTTGTCTAGTGTGATTGTGGGTCCATCAAAGATGGTACACAAAGTATCCCACATCTCCTTTGCAGTCTTCATTTTCTCAACCTGTTTGAACACATCATCAGGCAGAGAGATAACCAGGTTATTCCTGGCCTTTGCATCCAGAGCCACCAGTCTTTTGTCTTCATCAGACCATTGAGCTTTAGCTTTCTCAAAGGTTCTGATTTCAGGAGCAGCTCCTTCAACCGCTGGAGTTATGGTTGTAACAGAGGTTGGCACATAGGGACCCTCCATTACAATCTCTGGTAGTTGTACATCCAGATTCTCTAAGTAGAGCATCATTCTGCACTTCCAACCATAGAAGTTCTGATGACTGGACTTTCGAGGTTTGCCCATTGAGCCATTGTCATAGTATGAGGAATTTGCAGCACTGTTATCCATGGAAACTTTGGGAGAATGAGAGATCTAGAATGACATACACTCTAAACTGCTTTGATTCCAGTTGTAGGTCCCAAAAGATATCCCAAGTATATAGCCTTAAGCTGTAGAGGGGGGGTGGATACAACAATTTAAAAACTACACACTATTTTCTCAATGTTTGTATGTATTATCAACAAATGTTAATTACAAATGAGCTTGAATGCGGAAAGGTTCAAGTTGAGATGATAGATACAACAGTTTGTTTAACTAGTCTAAGACAGACTTAAACTAGTTACAATGAATACACTCACTAAGAATCACTCACTGTGTTTACAAGACTCAGAGGAACAGCTTGAACAAGAACAGCTTAGACACCAAGCACTGTTTTATTCAAGCAGACTTGCACGCATGAAAGACACACTTGAATGCACGTTCACTCTTGGTTTCAGCACTTAGCTTTTTGGCTTAATCTTTCAATCCTTGAAAGTTTCTTTTTATACTCACTCAGAGAATCTAAGTGAAGCTTCTTCATTGGACGAAAGGAAAAAGGGAAAGTCTTGTTGAAAAGACAATATAAACTTTTCTGCAGATTTCTGAAAAGCAGACTTGTCTTCATGTGGGCAGAACTTTTGTCTTTTCACTTTGTCTACTGTTGCATTGGCTTTAACTAAATAAGGAATGTCAACTTTGTGTCTTTCTTCCTTTGTTAAGGCCTATTTTGATATAAGAAAAAGGTCTGTCACCCTTTTTCAAATATCCTTTTGTCTTCATGTAACAGTACAGCATGGGCAGGCTGAGCAGTTCTGTTTTCCACTTTGTCTTCGACTTTGTAAACTGATCTTGTAGTCAAAAACAATACATGAGGACTTGGAAACATATTCCATAAAGTGTTTAGCCTGTTCACAAAGAACAGGTTCTGTTCACACAGAATAGAACACTTGAAAACTGCCGAAGCTGCTCACCAGTGTAGAGCAGCGTAGACAGTTTATGTCCAGCCTGTTCAGCAGACTGAACAGCTTGGACAAACTGTCTTTGTTGCAACGCATGCAACATATAGAACAGCTTTGGACTGATATTGCAAATCATTTTCAGGTCTTAATAAGGCATATAACAGGCCTTAAATTCAACCTTCAAATGCATCAACAGGATTGATTTAGAATCTCCCTCTCAGATGCAGAACAGGTTTGACTGAGGCCTTTTTGTGCCTAACAGGGACCATTTCCATAACTTGAGCAAAACCACAGGGACGATTTATGTAATTTACTGTAAAATATATTATGCAAAATTAACATAAATATAAGAAGTAAAAAGTTAGTATTTAATTACTTTGATGAACTAAGAGTATGCAAATAAGTAGAAGGAAGTGTTCATGAACTTTGTTGCACAAGACTTTCTTGAAAAACTTGAAGAAATAAAGGTTGCAACTTCGGCTTTGTGTTGCTTCCTTTGGCCGATTTTTTTTGAGAGAAATGAGAGAGTTTTTGATCTCTCAAGGTGTGAGAATGAATCAAAGATGAAGCGTCTATTTATAGAGGAAAAAGTGATATTTCAAATGGAGGTTGAGTGAGGACTTGGGTGAAGTGAAAGAAAATGATGAATGAGATATGATGTAGATGGTGTATGGAGTTTTGTATTAAAAAATTTGAAGTCAAACTCTATGAATTGTACTACCTATGGCCGGCCCACTATGTAACTTATAATGTATTTTCATTTTTTTGTATAAAAGTATTTAAAATGTATTATTTTCCTTTTTATGTAATTTTATAAATACTTATGAATATCCTAGTTTAATGATTTGTTTTAGTCTTGCATAATTAAAGTTATGTAAGTTTGTTAATGCATGATTAGTGTCAGTAGTCTTAATTTAGTTATGCACTTAGTTGAAATAATCCATCATATTGTAAATCGATCGGATTAATTACATTGCCGTTTCATCTCACCGATGAAATTGTTTCTAATTGTAATGAATTTCCTTATGAAATTTGTTAATCACTTTGATTAATTACTAATGACTTTTGATTTAGCTATAAATGCTAACTTGATTTTGTGTCGATTGTTACAGTCTCCCCCTGTTAAGGGAATTTCGCCCCGAAATTTTATCGTGTTTCCTCAGGGGTCTTGTTAGTTGAAAAGATGTGAGAGTAATTCTGCTTGATCTGTTCTGCGCATTCCCAAGTGAATTCCAGACCACGTCTGAAATTCCATATGACTTTGAAAATAGGAATGTGGAATTGCTTCAATCTTTTCACTTCACGGTCCATGATCTCTTCCGGTTCTTCGACAAAACGAAGTTGATCATCAAGCTGGATCTCTTCCAAGGGAATAACAAGTGTTTCAATTGACAAACACTTCTTTAGGTTTGGCACGTGGAAGGTATTGTGTACGCTATTAAGCTCTGGTGATAGGTCTAACTGGCAGGCTACAGGACCAATTCTCTTCAGGATATTGAATGTCCCAATGTAACGAGGATTCAACTTTCCTCGTTTTCCAAATACTACTACGCCCTTCCATGGCGAGACTTTCAGCAATACCCTTTCTCCTACTTGAAACTCCAGAGACTTTCGCCTCACATCTGCATAGCTCTTCTGACGATCGCGAGCAACTTTTAATCAATTCCGAATATGCAATATCTTTTCGGTGGTCTCAAGTATGAATTCTGGGCCCGTGACTTGACTATCCCCGACTTCGGCCCAGCAGAGAGGTGATCGACACTACCGTCCGTATAGTGCCTCAAATGGAGCAGCCTAAGACTCGTGTGATAGCTGTTGTTGTATGAGAACTCCAATAAAAGCAAATGAATATCGCAGCTCTTCCCGAAATCAAATACACAAGCTCTTAACATATCTTCTAGGGTTTGGATCATTCTTTCACTCTGACCATCTTCGGTCTGAGGGTGATATGTTGTGCTCATGTTTAAGTTTGTACCCAAAGCTTGCTGTAATGACTGCCAAAATCTGGATGTAAATTTGCTGTCTGTATCTGAAATGATTGAGACAGGCACTCCATGTCTAGAGACGACTTCCTCGAGGTAGACTTGAGGCAGCTTATTCACCTTGTCGGTCTCTTTAATCGGTAGAAAGTGCATGGACTTTGTTAGGCGGTCGACTATTACCCAAATGGTGTCGTACCCACTTGATGTCTTTGGCAGTTTCGTTATGAAGTCCATGGTTATCCGTTCCCACTTCCATTGAGGAATCTCTGGTTGCTGCAATACCCCAAATGGTTTCTGATATTCTACCTTAACCTTGGAGTATGTTAAGAACTTACTGACATATGTGGCAATGTCAGCCTTCATGTTAGGCCACCAATACAGCTCCTTAAGGTCATGATACATTTTATCGGATCCGCGATGAACAACGTTTCTTGATTTGTGTCCTTCATCCGTAACCAGCTTTCTTACTCCACCAAAGCTGGGCAACCAGACTCTATTCATGAAGTATCGATTCCCATTAGCTCTTATCTCAAACTGTTTATCCATTCCTCTCAGGGCTTCATTTTTCATATTTTCCTCCTTAACAGCTTCTACTTGCGCATCATGAATTAAGGAAGGAAGGTTTAGTTGAATGGTCGCGAGTAGGGCTCGTACTCTTAACGGCTTAGCTCATTCCTTTCGGCTCTGAGCGTCTACAACCACATTAGCTTTCCTCGGGTGATAATGAATCTCACAGTCGTAGTCACTCAGCAATTCCATCCAACGGCGCTGCTTCATATTTAACTTTTTCTGGTTAAAGATGTGTTGAAGACTTTTGTGATCCGTGAATACAGTACACTTCGTACCGTACAAGTAATGTCTCCAAATTTTTTGGGCAAAAACTATTACTCCTAACTCCAAGTCATGTGTTGTGTAATTCACCTCGTGAACCTTCAGTTATCATGATGTGTATGGTACCACATTATCCTTCTGCATTAACACACAACCGAACCCGTCGTGTGAAGCATCACAGTAAACTACAAAGTTCTTGCTTCCTTCGGGTAAGGACAAAATAGGCGCGCTGCACAACTTGTGCTTCATTAACTGGAATATCGCCTCCTAGTCATCACCCGAATCATACTTAATGTCTTTTCAGGTCAGTTCTGTTAGAGATCCGATGATCTTTGAGAAATTTTCGATAAATCGCCTACAATACCCGACAAAACCTAAGAACTGTCCTATCTCCGTGGGGGTTCTAGGAGTTGCCCAGTTTTTGAGTCCTTCTCTTCACTGTTAGAATGCATGAGATCATCAAAGCTGAATTCTCCTGAAACTGATTCAGGAACAGCTTTGGTGGAGGCACTCCTAGACTCTCCAAAGGTGACATTGATAGATTCATCTATCACCTTTCTCTTGTTGTTGTATACTCTGTAGGCTTTGGAGATAGCAGAATATCCAACAAACACAGCTTCATCAGCTTTGGGTTCAAACTTTGCCAGTTGGTCCCTTTGATTCAGAATGAAGCAGGGACATCCAAACACATGGAAGTAGCTAATGTTTGGCCTCCTCCCTTTGAGCAGCTCATAGGGAGTCTTGTTGAACCTTTTCACCACTAAGGATCTGTTTTGGGTGAAGCAGGCAGTGTTGACAGCTTCAGCCCAGAATGATGAAGGCAAACAAGATGCACACAGCATGGTTCTAGCAGCTTTAATGAGGGTTCTGTTTCTCCTTTCAGCATCTCCATTTTGTTGTGGAGTTCTTACGGCTGAAACGTTTTGTGAGATCCCTCTTTCTTCACAGAAGTCCTCAAGAGTACTGTTTCTGAACTCAATACCATGATCACTTCTAAGCTGCTTTACTTGAGCACAGTTTAGCATTTCCATCTTCTTGATAAATCCAATGATTTCTCTAGCAGCCTCTCCTTTGCTCTTCAGAAAGATCACCCATGTAAACCTGGAGAAGTCATCAACCATTACTAGAGTGTATCTACTTCCTCCTAGACTTGGGACACTGACTGGTCCAAACAAGTCCATGTGGATTAAGAAGGGAGGAGTATCAATAGAAAAATTATGCTTGGATTTAAAAGATGATTTTCTCTGCTTGCCTTTTTCACAGGCTGTGCAGAGTTTATCCTTAACAAAAGTTAGAGAAGGCAAACCTGTTACCAACTCTTTCTTACAGAGTTTGTTGATATTCTTGAAGTTCAGGTGTGACAGCCTTTTCTGCCATAACCAGTTCAGGTCTGCATTGGTTCTTGTGAGAAAGCAGGTTTCAGTTGTGGGATCAGCAGATTCATGTCCACAACATATACACCTTTCTTTCGTTGAGCACACATCACAATTTTGCCTTGGGGATCCAATATGTAACCCAGGTGCTCATCAAAGTTAACCTTGTAGCCAGCATCACACAGTTGACTTATGCTAACAAGATTATGTTTCAGTCCAACCACACAGGCTACCCTTTTGAACACTGCAGCACCAGCTTGAAGAGTTCCATATCATTCTGTGGATCCCTGTACATTGTCACCAAAGGTGATGTTTGGCCCTTTTTTAGGCCTGAGATCACTCAGCAGGTCCTTGCAACCTGTCATGTGTCCTGAGTAGCCACTGTCCAAGTACCAAACCTGGGATGGTTGTTTTTCCTGCAGAGTGTCATAGGAC
This sequence comes from Centrapalus pauciflorus, assembly GCA_020465985.1. NCBI lineage: Eukaryota > Viridiplantae > Streptophyta > Magnoliopsida > Asterales > Asteraceae > Centrapalus > Centrapalus pauciflorus. The sequence continues at coordinate 266,087 of JAANYP010008060.1, forward strand.
AATCTTAGTTACTTTTAGGGGAACTCATCATAGTGATGAGTTCTCCTACTTCATCAAGATTTGTTGATGGGCTAGTGATATCCACACTAATAATTCCTATTTGAATGGTATCAGTTTGGATACCACTCTCATTGACTAAGTTACTTCCAACGCTGCTTGTTTTAGCAATGATGGAAATAGCAGAGTCAACAGGCCTCATGTCCTCAGTTTCAGGACAGTCTTGGGCCATGTGTGTCTTCTTCCCATATTTATAGCATTTTCTCTTTTTAGCCTTTTTGGAAGAAGGACTTTCAGAAACATATTCTGAATTGTTTTTGTTGATTCTGTCAGCAGGTTTAGCAAATTTATTACTATTCTTAGATGAATCAACAGTTTGGGTGAAAGGCACAATAGCAACAGCTTTGCCTGTTTCTTCTTTCCTCTTTTTGGGAGGACAGATGTCAAATACAGGAAGCTTGATTAGTTTCCAACCTTCCACAGATTTGGAAAACTTATTCCCAGATTTCTTAGGTTGAGCAATGGCTTTGCCTTTGCCCTTACTGAGATGTGATTGTTGTTGCCTATCAACATGATCACTGCTTTTGGTCCTGAAAGACTTACCTTCATTTATAACCAATTTTCCACTATGATTTAAAAACTTATTTGAAACCACAACAGATTTGCTTTCAATATGAGACTTACCCCTGTTGAATGCAGGCTGCTTACCTTTGGAAAACTTTTTCTCAAAATGTTTAGCATCAAAAGGATTAACGGGTCTCTTACCATCAACTTTGGACCCAGAGCCTGTTTTTTCAACAGGTTTAGTGTTCATGGCTACAATTTGAGCATGTTTTCCTTTCTTCTGCTTGTGTGAATCAGCAGAGCACTTAGCAAGCTGATTTGATGGAGAACACATTCCATCATCAGCTTTTGGGGCTTTTTCACACAAGCTGTCAGTATATTGAGGCCTGACAAACCTGTTTGTTGAGACTAGGTTACCATTTACTTTCTGGATGAAAGTGCTGGGAAGCTCACCAAGAGTGGATATGTCATATTTAAGATTATTAATCTCAACAATAGAAGCTGCTTTGTCAAGATCCCCTCCAAAATAGGCTTGGATTTGTGTAGGGATGTGTTGACTGATACAATGGCTGACTTTTTTTGCAGATTGGCACCAATAGTCAACTATCTTATGAAGCTTTGCATGTATTAATTCATCAAGCTCAGTTTCCAACTTATGGAAGCTGTCCAGTTTACTGGATTTTGTGTCAAGATCATTTTTAAGTTTAGAGATTTCAGACAGTAGAACATTATGCTCCTCAACAGCAGCTTTTAAATCAACAAGCATATATTCAAACATATTGACTTTTTCTTCAGAACTGTAAGCCATAAAGTTTTGTACCTTGTACATCATTGTGGGGTTCCAGTTCTCTAAGCTGCTGAAGGCTTCAGCTTCAGCCAAGTCCTGTTTGAAGTTACTGGTTGATGGGACGTCAGTGTTGGCCATCAGACAGTTGTTGTCTTCTTCATCTGAGGATGAATCAGACTCCTCCCAATCACATGTCTCAGCCATGAGCCCCTTTTGCTTGTTGGAAGCCACTGAGTTTTCCAACTTTTTCAGCTTAGCCATGGCCATAAGGTACTTAACCCTGTAGCCATCGTCCCTGTTAGTCTTGAATGGTTTCGAGGACTTACCAACAGCTTTTGACACACAGTCAGCAGCTATATGGCCAGTCTTGCCACATTTGAAGCACTCAGCCTTAGATTTATCAAATGCCTTCTTTTTGATAGCATTTCAGTTTCCCTGCAACATTTTTCTTCCAAACCTTTTCTTGTTGAACCTTTTGAGAAACATTGCAATCATTTGCTCATCATCAAGTTCAGCAAGACTGCACCGTCTTCCTCATCAGACATTTCTTCCCTTTCATCATCAGCTTGTTGATCGAGTTATGTGAACACATCACATACCTGCCCAACAGGTTGTCTCACGCTGGCCACTAAGGCAACACCTCTCTTACACATCTCCAAGGCATTTCTTTTCTGTTGCCTTGACTGCTCATCATTCAGTAAAGATCCATATAAGTTTACAAGATACCTTTGATGGTACCTGAATTTCTTAAGATGGTAGAAAAATAGTTCTACTCTTCAAGCAGGATGTCCAAGAACTTGTTCACCAGAGTCAGGCTGTCCTTTGTGATCCCAACAGCTTTGAGATCATTAACAAGAGCAGTAAATCTAGTGTAGGTTTCTGTGAGTTACTCCTTTGGTTTTGCAAAGAAGAGTTCATACTGTCTAACAAGATTGTTAATCCTATTATCCAGTGTGATTGTGGGACCATCATAGTCTTCATCTTCTCATCCTGTTTGAACACATCATCAGGCAGAGAGATGACCAGGTTATTCCTGGCTTTTGCATCCAGAGCAACCAGTTTTTTGTCTTCATCAGACCATTGAACTTTGGCCTTCTCAAAGGTTCTGATTTCAGGGGCAGCTCCTTCAAGAGCAGGAGTAATGGTAGTAACAGAAGTTGGCACATAGGGACCTTCCATTACTATCTCTGGTAGTTGTACATCTAGATTCTCTAAATAGAGCATCATTCTGCACTTCCAACCAGAGAAGTTCTGATGATTGAACTTTGGGGGTTTGGCCATTGACCCATTGTCATAATAAGAGGAGGAACTTGCAGCACTGTTGTTCATGGGAAAGTAGGGAGAATGAGAGATCTAGAGTTGACACACACTCTATCTGTTCTCTGATACCAGTTGTAGGTTCCAAAAGGTTTCCCTAGTGTATTGTTCTAAGCTGTCGAGGGGGGGGGGGGGGGGGTGAATACAGCCTTTTAAAAACTCAACACACTTTTTTCAAAGTTTGTGTATATCATCAACAAGTGTTAACTACAAACAAGCTTGACTGCGGAAAGGTTCAAGCTGAGATGACAGATACAACAGTTGTTCAACTAATCTAAGGCACACTCAGACTAGATACAATGACTACACTCACTTAGATGCACTCACTGATTTTACAAGACTCAGATGGGCAGCTTGAATAAGAACAGCTTAGACACACGTACTGTTATATTCAAGAAGACTTGCATGCATGAAAAACACACTTTAATGCACGATCTGATTTCACACTCTTCTATTTCTCTCACCATCCTTAGAAGCTTCCTTTTATACTCTCACTGAGAATCTCAGTGAAGCTTCTTCATTGGACAAATGAGATGGTGGAAAGTCTTTCCAAAAAGACAAGACACCTTTTCTGCACATTCTGATAAAGCACACTTGTCTTCATATGGCAGAATCTTTGTCTTTTTCTTTTTGTCACTGTTGCATAAGGCTTTAACTAAAAGAAGAATGTAAACTTTGCATCTTTCTTCTTTTGCAAAGGCCATTTTGATATAAGAAAAGGTCTGTCACCCTTTTCAGATATCCGTTTGTCTTCATGTAACAGAACAGCGTAGGCAGGCTGTGCAGTTTCTATTTTCCACTTTGTCTTCGACTTGTAAACTGATCTTGTAGCCAAAAGCAATACGTGAGGACTTGGAAACACATTTCATAAAGTGTTTAGCCTGTTCACAACGAACAGGTTCTGTTCACAAAGAACAGAACATTTAGAATTTGTCCAAGCTGCTCAACAAAATAGAGCAGCGTAGACAGTTTATGTCCAGCCTGTTCAGCAAACAGAACAGCTTGGACAATCTGCCTTTGTTGCAACGAATGCAACAGGGTAAACAGCTTTGGGCTAATATAGCAAATCACTTTTCAGGTTTTAATAAGGCATAAACAGGCCTTAAATTATACCTTCACTGTTCGAATGAACCCTAATACCCCCTTACGTTCGAGCGCCGCAAGTTCGAGAAACGGCCAAAAATTCGATTTTTTCAAGTTTTTAGATTAAACCAATGTTTTTAAGATCAAAAACACTGATTTCTACTGGAAAAATGAACTAATGTGAACTTTTTCTCCGTTACCTTGCTTGTAGAACTCAAAAACACTAAGAAAACGTGATTTTTCCGGTAAGAACGTCAAGAAACCAAGAATGTTTAATTGAACACGAAGAACACGATGAACACTCTTTATGTCTCTGATACCACCTGTAAGGTCACCTACCTACAGATTTGATCTTGACGTGACACCTTCCAACAAGTGTGGAATCCTCGTTAGGGGTTTATCGGATCGATCACACACATGGAAACCGGAGACTAACACATTGATAGTCGTCACCACGAACGACCCGACATGTGTGTCTCTCCAAAACGACTCTTTGAAATCTTCACTAGTTCGTAGTGCACTATACGAGCTCTGGATACTAATCTCTGCAAAAGTCAGTAATGAAAATGGATTAATTCTTATTAATAGAGCTTAAGTTCAAACTTAGGTCAGACAAGTTCGTTCAGGCCCAAGCCCACGAACTTGTCCACTATATGTTCGAACTTAGTTTTACTAAGTTCAAACCCTAGCCTTTGAACTTATTCTTGAACTTGTCTTTTAACTTCTTCTTGAACTTATGTTTGAACTTATGTTTGAACTTAAGCAAACATCAAACACAAACAAGATTAAACATATATAGCCAAGATCAAACATATATATTAACTTGTAATTACAAAGCCTGAACTATTACAAAAGACTATCTACACTTAGACTGCTATCGTCACACAGGACGCAGTAACACAGACGACAGCCGTGAACGTCGCCGAGCTGACAAGAGCCCGACTGAGAGAAGAGATGATAGGCTCAGAGCTAATGAATCCAAAGCAAACGATGAGCATCTATGCTATAAGTGTGGGAAATCAGGCCACTTTGCTCGGGAGTGCAAAAATCAGTATGAACGAGACGTTGGGTACTATGAGCGGAAGCTAGAGGCAGCACAGAAAAGATCTGATGCAATGGCACTTGCTGCTCTGGACGATTATTGCGATGACGCAGATTCTCACGAGGACGAAGATAAAGGGAAAAATTTCTACATGGTTGATCGCATTGGACTAGCCGACTATGCAACTACGTCACACTCAGAATCAGACACGACTGCTGAGGGGGAGACAAAGCAAGATCCAACAGACCGTCTGATGGCCAAGTCCGGGGATCCCGAATGTTCCATGTCAGATTCGGAGTCACATGAGGTACATTCCTTTTACATTCAAGAGCATGTAAATAAATAATCTGTACAAAATGAATGTAACTTGAACACACAAATACTTGAACTAGAAGCTAGGCTTAATGCAGAAAGGAAAAGTGTGTCAAGGCTGAACATCTAGTCCAAACCTTAAAAGAAACATACGAATTATATGAAAAGAAGTGGTTAAATAACCATGAGATGATAAAGCAGATGATAATTGAAAAGGTAGATGTTCAGGATAGGAATACGTACCTTGAATCTTGTATGGATAAACTATCTAATGAAAAGAACTCTTTAAAGTCAGAAATTTTTTTTATCTCAAAACGCTTAGAGTCTGTAAGCATGGAAAACATAGACAGCTTGGAAAAATACAAAATGATAGAAGAAGAAAGAATAGGTTTGTACTCACGAATAAAGACCCTAGATGATGAATTTCTAAAACGGGGTCAAACTGAACAAACTATTCATTTAAACCAACCCAAAGAAACTAGGTTTTTTCGTTCCAAACAAGGAATTGGTTTTAAAAATCCTAAGTATTTGGAAAAGTTTCAGCAAGTTTTACCTCTTTTTTATGACATGAGATATATGGGTGTCGGGTTGAAGTCTTTCGTTTATCAAACATCGGAAGAAGTTTTAACATAAGAGGACGAGAAACGAAATAAAAAGAAAGAAAAAGAAATGTTCTTTAAATATGTAGAACTAAACGAGAGTTATCCTTATAGAGTACCTACTCTAGAGGAAGATTTCTTGTCTAACTATTCAGAGGTTGAAATGAAAGCAGAACCAGTCAAACCAATCCCCCATATATACATTCCTACAAAAGTTCTTCAACATAAAATCAAAATTTAAGAAAAGGAATTAAAGACAACTCGAAAGAAAGCTCTCGATTATCAAGAAGCTCTTCTTAAGTGTGAGGAAAAATTGCCAAACCAAAGTTTTCAATAAACTGTAGAATTAACCATCTACAAAGAAAAATTTTACATGGTTTCAGAAAGTTTAAATTGTCATTTAAAAGAGCCAAAGGTTTCTCATTCTACCAACGCCCCTCTCACTTCATCTGAATAAGGTAAAGCCAAAGTTGAAATTTCTTTTGTCAGTTTTAAAGGTGAGTGCTCAAAACCTTTCAAGCTAAGGTTTCAAAGAAGACTCAGAATCAATCTAAGTCTTCCAAGAAACCCACTCACCAAGAAAAAGAAAATTTTTCAAAGTCTAAGTCTGCCATTCGTACTGACTCTCATCGTTTTGTTCCTACAGATCATGTGAGAATAGTGCCCAAAATGACCATGAATTTTTTTTAGAGATAGGTTGCATGTAATCTCAGAAAACGATATTTGTAATGATGTATCGAATTCTACTTCTTGTTTAAAGTATTCATTTGGTGAGTTGTTTAAATTATGTCCAACTCGTTTTAGACATCAAGTACCTGAAATGAATGCTTTTGTGCCTTATCCTGTTAAAAGAATTCGGAAAAAGAAAATAAAAAATACTGCATCGTCGGCCTCCACAAAAACTGAGACTTGTACTTTGCCTAGGCCCAAAACCAAAGCAAATGTTAAACAAGTTTCAAAAAGTCCAAAACCAAAGGTATTTTCATCGCCTAAGGTTCCAAAGCCTGTTAAATCCAAACATAAATGGATTCCAAAAGACTCTGCATTCAGTCCACACATAACTACTAAATGGGTTCCTAAGACTGTACACATGTCATATTCTCCTGGAACACCTAACCCAGAAGGACCCATCCTAAGATGGGTACCCAATGTTGTGTGACAGTTTTTCCAACTTTCTTATCTCAGCTAGTTTCAGCAAAGGTGTGATGGACACAACATTGTTCACTAAAAGGGAAGGCCAGCACATAATGCTAGTCCAAATATATGTCGACGATATTATATCTGGATCTACTGACAGTAATTTCTGTAAGGATTTCTCATCCCTAATGGAGTCCAGGTTCGAGATGAGTTTAATGGGGGAAATGAATTTTTTCCTCGGATTACAAGTCAAGCAACTTGAAAATTGGATTTTTGTGAACCAGTCGAAATATACTCTTGACATTCTCAAGAAGTATAAGTTAGACTCTTGCACGAGTATCGCAACTCCCATGACTTCAAACTGTAAGTTAGACACTGATCCTGCCGGGAAAAGTGTTGACAATACAACTTACATAGGAATGATTGGATCCTTACTGTACCTTACGGCCAGTAGAACAGATATAATGTTTTTAACATGTATTTGTGCTCATTTTCAGGCCGACCCAAAAGAACCACACCTAACTGCGGTAAAACGTATTTCTCGTTATCTTAAGGGTACACTGGATCGTGGTCTCTTGTATCAAAAGGGAACCAACTTTGATCTTACTGCCTTTTCAGATGCTGATTTTGGAGGTTGTATGTAGCAGCCGCAAACTTTTGCTCTCAAGTGCTGTGGATGAGAACACAGTTATGCGATTATTGGTTCTCGCTCACCCATTCTGGAAACTACAGATAACCCAAAGGAAGCGAAAATTTTGTAGTCTGATGCGACACTTTACACAATGGTTTGGGATGCATGTTGATGCAGAATGATAATGTCATAGCTTATGCCTTACGACAACTCAAGACTCACGAGGTGAATTATACAACGCATGATTTGGAGCTGGGAGCAGTAGTCTTTGCCCTTAAGATTTTGAGACATTACTTGTACGATACGAAATGTACAGTATACACGGATCATAAGAGCCTCAAACACATCCTAAACCAGAAGATATTGAATATAAGGCAACACCGATGGATGGAGTTATTGAGTGATTGCGATTGTGAGATTCGTTATCACCCGCGAAAGGCTATTGTAGTTTCTGACGCCATGAGTAGAAAGGAACGAGCTAAGCCATTAAGGGTACAAGCCCTAGTCATGACCATTCAACCAAGCCTTCCTTCCCTAATTCATAATGCTCAAATAGAAGGTGTTAAGGAGGAGAATATGAAAAATGAAGCCCTGAGAGGCATGGATAAACAGTTTGATATAAGGACTAATGGGAACTTATACTTCATGATCAGAATCTGGTTACCAGACTTAGGTGGAGTAAGAAAGCTGGTCATGGATGAAGGACACAAGTCAAGGTATGTCGTTCACCCTGGATCCGACAAAATGTATCATTATCTCAATGAGCTATATTGGTGGCCGAACATGACGGCTGACATCGCCACATATGTCAGCATGTGTTAAACATGCTCTAAGGTTAAGGTAGAACATCAGAAACCATCTGGTTTATTGTCGCAACAAGAGATTCCCCATTGGAAGTGGGAATGAATAACCATGGACTTCATAACGAAACTACCAAAGACATCCAGTGGTTATGACACCATTTCGGTAGTAATCGACTGCCTGAAAAAGTCCGCGCATTTCCTATTGATCAAGGAGGCCGACAAGACGAACAAGTTGGCTCAAATATATCTCAAGGAATCCGTCTCGAGACATGGAGTGCCTGTCTCAATCATTTCATATTGAGATAGCTGATTTACACCCAGATTATTGCAGTCGTTAACGATCTTTGGGTACTGTAGGTCCCAAAAGGTTTCCCAAGTGTATAGCTCTAAGTTGTAGAGAGAGAGGGGGGGGGGGTGGTGAATACAACAATTTAAAAGTTAAACACTCTTTTGTCAATGTTTGTATGTATTATCAACAAAAGTTAATTACAGACAAGCTTGAATGCGGAAAGGTTCAAGCTGAGATAACAGATACAACAGTTTGACAACTAATCTAAAACACACTCAGACTAGTTACAATGATTACTCTCACTTAGAGGCACTCACTGTCTTCGACTTGTAAATTGATCTTGTAGCCAAAAATAATACATGTGGACTTGGAAACATATTCCATAAAGTGTTTAACCTGTTCACAAAGAACATGTTCTCTTCACAAAGAACAGAACACTTGTAAACTGCCCAAGCTGCTCAAGAGAACAGAGCAGCGTTGGCAAATTATGTCCAGCCTGTTCAGCAGACAAAACAGCTTGGACAAACTGTCTTTGTTGCAACGAATGCAACATGGTAAACAGCTTTGGGCTGATATTGCAAATCACTTTCAGGTTTCAATAAGGCATATAATAGGCCTTAAATTCAACCTTCAAATGCATCAACAGGTTTAATTAAAAATCTCCCCCTCAGATGTACAGTAGGTTTGACTGAGGTCTTTTTGTCCCTAACAATCTCCCCCTATTTGCAATAATCAGTCTAAGCTGATTTAATCAATAATCACTATACATTTTACAATACATCTTGCTGAAAAGAAATTACAACATTTAAGTAAAGTAAAGGATCAGTTTATATATACTGATTTTGATTACATAAAAGCAACACATGTTTTTACAAGAGTATAACTAATGTACTAATGTATATTACAACTTATGTAATTAAGAAAAGTTACAACATATTTAACAAAGTACAGCTAATGTACAAAAAGTTCAACACTTTGCACTGTTGATTTTTGGAGCAGATAATGGCAAGCCTGTCAAACAGATGGACAGCTTCCATTCCTCACCTACCCTGATGGTAGATGGACTTCACTCCAGTGGAGGTGGTTCTTCAAACATCTTTTCAAGCTCATCCCTTGTTTCCTCTAAATCTTGGATTTCAACTCTGAGGATCATAAACTTGGGATCTTGAAGTTCACCTCTCTCATAAAAGCCTCTGAGCTGATCCCAGACGGCTGCTCTCCACCTGCTTGATTGCCTGAATGAAGCTGCAAGTCTGAAGGCTGCAAGTTGTCTCAGATCCACTTTATATAGATCTGATCCTTTCTTAAAGCATTTCTTCTGTGTTAAGGGATCTATAAAAAATGCCCCCAACTCAGGTTCTGCAATTATCTTGCCTTCTTCAAACTCTACTCCACCGGGCAGGTTGTAGTCAATTCCTTTCATCTCAACAGCATAATCACCCTGTTTAATTAAGATGAGGAGTTGTTCCAGCTCAGTATCCTTTCTTGTCCTCCTGGCCTTTATTTTGGGGTATTTCACAGAGACACCCTCACTGACTTCTTTTGAGATCAGGCCAAGATCCTGCACTCTCTCCATCAGCTTCTTAATATATGCCCTGCTAGTCTTAGTTGTTTCTAACTTAGACTGGCTCGGGGCAACTGCCAGCTCAACCCATTCCATGTACCCCATCTGTGAAACATCAGTGTAGTCATAAGTTTCCAGTTCTGGGCCTGTTGCACCCATTCTGGTTATCTGCAATTTCCACTGTTTGGCTTTTCTTGCTATAGGGACAGCTTTGACAATTGCTTTCTTGGCAAGCCTTCTGTCAACAACATCCTGAAACTTTTTCCTTGCCAAGTTGTCAAAATGGAACTGGGCCCTTGCAGAGGATGCTTGTTTTGGTTTGGTCACAAAGACGTGAGCACCCACTTCCTTTTCAACTTCCTTTTCACCAGCTGATCGCTTAGCAGCTTCCATCAGTGTCTTTTGCACATCCAGAGAGGGCATTTTGATTTTGCTTGCCTCTTGAAGTGCAAAAGTTCTGGCAGCTTTGGCAGAGGCTTCTTCTTTTCTTAGTGCTTCCAGGGCTTGAAGTTGTTCATCTCTGAACTCAAAGTATTTATCCATGGGAAGACCCATTTCCTTTGCCCTGGCTTTGTGAAACTTTAACTCTGTTGCTTTCGACTGTTCAGGATCAATTGCTGCTTTTTCATTTCCTTTAGCTGTTGTAGTGATAACAGCCTCAGTAGTATCTTCATCATCTTCTTCTTCTAGAATAAGATGTCTTCTTCTGCTGCTCGGCCTGCCCTCAGGAATGAATCCCTCCCCCTTAGAGTTAGCAGGGTTTGGAGATTCAGCCTGAGTAGGCTGAGCAGCTTGAGAGGCACCTTCCATTGTACCTGTTTCAGATGCTCCTGCTGGTTGACCAGTAGGTACTGATTTCTCCTTAGGAGAAGAAGTTTTCTCCCCATTTGATTTAGTCATCGAGGCAGATGACTTCTCCCCCTTTGAAGGAGATGGACCAGCACCTTCAACACCTAGTCTGCCTGAAGACACGAAGTCAGCAGGCTTGCCAACAGTTTTGGCAGTAGGCTTGGGACCAACCAGGCTATGCACTAAGAAAGCCAGGTTGTCCTTCACCTCTGTAAGATGGGAAAGCCAGGTTTGAAGAGATGGTGATTGGGAATCAGCAATGGTGGTCAGCTTGAGAAGACTTTCCCTATCAGAAGCCGTGAATAGCAAACTTTGAAGCTGTGCAAGATGTAGTTCAATAGAATCTTGCGCATCAGCAAGGTTTGATGACACAGAATTTGAGAGAGAGTGTAACAACCTAGCTTTTTACTTAACTTTAATTCTGTCTTTGATTCAATAATGTAATTTTATTACATTATTTGTATTGTAATTTTAATTAGGTAATGAGAATATTTAATCAATATAAGTTATATTAGAAATGATAAAAAGTAAAGATAAGTTAGTTAACTAAAAAGAATCAGATATTGAGGGATCAAAAGCGACAATTTCATAAAGTTGAAAATAAGAAGACATAAAGTCTTTTAATTCCTCATTATCACACATTAAGCAAAAATCAATTCTCTCTTCTTTCTCTCACTACCATACGGCTTCTCTCAAAATCACCAAGAACTTCATTAATTTGCAATTAATTGAGGAAGTAATCAAAGAAGGAGTTACAACAATAATCAATCATCATCAAACAACAAGATTTTCGAGGTAAAAACCCATTTAAATTTCGCATTCTATGAGTTTTGGTTCGGTTTTGTTAAAAACCGAAACCTAAGATTATAATTTGAGATTTGTTGGTTGCATGTTGGAAATTTTAATAGATAAGCATGTATTTAAGTGTATAAATGTAATAAAAACAAAGATTTTAGTTTGGATTGTTCAAATAATGATGAAATCGAAATTTTGGTGTAAAAATATGTTCTTGACAAAAAGTTTGTATTTTGAATGATCTTACACAAATTATAATGTTTTTGATAGGGAAAATGATATAAAATCAACCTAATAATGATAATATAACATTATCTTAAGTTGCATGTTAATAGAAATAACTTTTTAGAAATTTTATGAAAAACCCGTATGCATAAAGTTAAGAACAATAAGAACAAAATCTGGGAAAATATGAACATGTAGGATCTGAATTCGGCTGAGTCCGAATTCGGATAAGAGACACCAATTCGGATCCCTTGTCTCGGACCCTATGATTCGGATGTGATGCCCCATTTCGGATCTCATGATTTCGGATGAAGCATTTCGGGTGAAAGGTGGTCCGAACTCGGATGACCGAGTTCGGATGGTATAATTCGGATCGCTCATTTCGGTTCCGCTCGGTCCGAATCCGGTTGACCCATTTCGGATAGGTCCGAATCCGGGTGCATGGTCCGGATTGATCCGAATCCGGATATCCGATCCTGATGGTCTGAATTTAATGAATCCGAATCCGAGCCTTGTGTTTTGATATTTTAACATCACAAATAGATATTATTTTTATAAATACAAGAACCATGAATTAAATGATTATAGTAATTAAAGATTTATAAATCAACATGATTATATATATATATCCTTTGGGAATTCAAAGAAACAAAGAAAAGGAACTAACAAGGATAGATGAGTTATCAGTAATCAGATCTGATGAAATAATGATTTATGATCTAAAAGCTAATGATATGATACAATAATTATTCTGGACAGGTTCAGTTAAATCCTGAACACAGATTGAAAGATATTGAAAGTCGGTCATTGATTTGAAAAGAAAAGCCAGAGATCATATAGATCAAGATTAAAGATAAATCCTGAGATAACTCAGGTGGTGGATTGTAAATCTGCTAGATAAAGACCCCAGAACCGGTGAGTTATAGATATTCAGTTTTTCATGCTAGACTTCCGATTGAGATATATTGTTGATGACAGTTTATTTGACATTCATGAATGCTCAGCTGGATTGTGACCTGTGCACACCATGGTTCGGTGATGCCCTGTGGATCATGATAGCTAATTTGACTTATCATTTCACATGACATTGTACTTATAGTTCATTTCATATGTTATTGCTATCATGACTTTGATCACTATGCTTTCTTTATTGATCGCATCTTTGACATATTGATTCAGCTTAGAATAATTAGCTTTATCGGTCTATTGTTCTAGACCTAGCTATGTCACTAGTTCTATTGAACTTGGTATTGATATTCCGATGTTCCCCCATGAAGACCGCTGGTAGCTAGCCCAGCATGAGTGGATAGCTTCAACTAAAAGCGTGAGCGTGGGCTGAACATCATCCGATTCCCTGAGTTCTATGTCTCAATCATTGAGTGGCTGTAGCGGCAGTCCAGACATATCACGCTTTGACCCATGATCCGCTTGATTAATGCATGTAACCTGAAAATCTATATTCTCACTAAGCCTTGCTTACCAGTTGTTGTTTAATATTTTACAGGAAAAGATAAAGGAAAGTCACCTGCAGGACCTAGTTCTTAGGTCTTACAAGATCAAGATTGAAGTATTCTATAGACCACTACTCAACAAAACCCTTCGGTACTGATTGGCAGAAGATACTTGTGGTGGTCTGGGTAGATTTGAATTGATCATATGATGACATGTATTACATTAGATGGTACCCTTTATTAGTTTATTTTAAAAATTGTAATCTAAACTAAAATTGTATTAAACTTTTCCTAATGTTTGTACTTGTAATCTGAAATTTCGCAACTTAAATTACTCTATCTTAGTTATGATTGATATCGTGTTGCATGATGTGGGACCTAGACTCTGAGGACTGCCCTGTAAGGGGAGGTCTTCACAGGATGGTATCAGAGCCCATAGTTTGAGTGAATCAAGTATTACGAGAGTAATACTTGGTCTCAAACTGAAACAATACATATGTATCAATCATTTAGGTGGTTTGAACTGAGATAGGATGTACAGACTGTTAAGATTGGGAAAAAAGGGTACATAGATCTAAGTCTATAAACTGATAGTTAAATGATTTTAATTTTCAGTAAAGATGTCAGGATCAGGTGACATTCCCAACAACATGACCCCACAACAAATGTTTGAAATGATGCAACAACTATTAGCCCAACATACTGAACAACAAAACAAGAATATGCAAGAACAGCTTCAGGCTAGAGATGAGGCCGAAGCAAAAAGACGTGCTGACAAAAAGAACAACAGAAAAGATAAACAAATCTAGAATGATGAATCTGATTCTGATAACACTACGCCGAATGTCCAAATTGAGCACCCGAAAGGCTGTAAGTTCAAGGATTTTAAAGCCAGCGGTGCCCTTAACTTCGAGGGTACAGTCAATCCAATTCAAGCGATGGATTGGATAAGTCACACTGAAGAGATCTTCAGAATCTCTGATTGCTTGGAGTCGAAGAAAGTGAGTTATGCATCTGCTCTGTTCGTGGGTGCTGCACGTGCCTGGTGGAAGACCCAGAGAAGTATTTATGGCGAGGAGGTCATCCAGACTCTTGAATGGGAACAGTTTCTTGAAATGTTCAACGCGAAGTATTGTCCTGCGGATCAACAAGACAAGATGGAAGTTCAACTGTTGCAGTTTACCCAAGGAACTAAGACTGTAGACTAGTACGAGCACGAATTCTCACGGCTCTGTGGATATTCTTCATATCAGGTAGCTACTGAAGAAAGAAAGATGAACCGATTTCGTGGAGGACTTAACCCGAAATATCGACACCCAATGAGCGCAATAAAGTACAATTCGTATCTCGAAATGGTTGAAGCGGCAAGGCAGATTGAGAGAGGATATTTAGAGTACGGTGATCAACTCTATGCTCCATCAATGAACCCGACTTGTCCATCTCCCCCAAAGAAGCAAAGATTCGGCAGATTCTTTAAGCCCAACAAGTCTCAGTCCCAGCAACCCCAACAATCTCAGCAATACAGTTCGCCACAGAAAGTCCAAGCTTATTCGCTTACAAATGAACCACGGTTCTGCAAGAGATGCAGAAAATCGCATATGGGATTGTGTAATCCAGACAATGTCACGTGTTATGTGTGTAGCAGAATCGGCCATAGTAGAGAAGAGTGCCCCCAACGAGGTCTTGGTTGTGCTAAATGCGGAAAGCGTGGTCACTTCATGTATCAGTGCCACAGTGGACAACGAGGTCAATCACAATCATCAGCTGGAGGTTCTACAATGAAAAGCTCAGCTGCAACTCTAACTGTTAGGACCCGTGCCTTCCAAATAACGGCGGAGGAAGCGAAAGAAACCCCGGATGTGGTTACCGGTACGTTTTTATTAAACTCAATACCTGCACGTGTGTTATTCGACTCCGGTGCAAGCCGTTCATACATCTCGACTACTTTTGCACAAAGATTATCTATGTTTCCTTCAAAGCTTCCTGTTATACTTGACATAGAGACAGCCAGTAACAATTACGTTGTGGCTGATTCCGTTTATCGAAATTGCACATTACTCGTTAATCACGTTGTATTTAACCTCGATCTTGTCCCGATACCGCTAAAAGAGTTCGACGTTATTATCGGCATGGATTGGTTAACGAACAACGAAGCTACTATTGTCTGCCACCGCCGAATCATCCGAATCAAGACTTCAGACGGCCGAGTGTTAGAGATTAAAGGCGACAAGCGTAAAGGTGCTCATTGTTTTATATCGGCTGAGAAAGCGCGTAAATATCTTTCTAAGGGTCACGAATCTTATCTTTGTTATGTCTCGTCTGAATCCACCCCGGAAACCAACAAGAAATCAGTGTATGATATTCCGATCGTCTGTGAGTTCCCAGACGTATTCCCTGATGACATTTCTGGAGTGCCACCGGAACGACAAGTTGAATTCGGGATTGACTTAGTTCCTGGTGCGGCTCCCATCGCTAAAGCTCCCTACAGACTTGCGCCTGCAGAAATGCAGGAAATGTCAAAGCAATTGCAAGATCTGTTAGAGAAGGGATTTATCCGACCGAGTTCATCTCCGTGGGGTGCACCTGTCTTGTTCGTAAAGAAGAAAGACGGAACTCTCCGAATGTGCATTGACTATCGTGAGTTGAACAAAGTCACAATTAAAAATAAATATCCTCTGCCCAGAATTGATGATCTATTTGATCAGCTACAAGGAGCCAGCTATTTCTCAAAAATCGATCTTCGTTCTGGGTATCATCAGCTAAAAGTTAAAGAGGAGGATATTCCAAAGACAGCCTTCCGAACAAGATATGGTCATTACGAATTTCTCGTAATGCCTTTCGGATTAACGAATGCACCAGCGACGTTCATGGACCTCATGAATCGAGTGTGCAGACCAATGCTGGATAAGTCAGTTATCGTATTCATAGACGATATTCTGATTTACTCCAAAACGGAGGCTGATCATATTATTCATCTACGTCAATTGCTAGAGTTATTGAGAAATGAAAGACTCTATGCAAAATTCTCAAAGTGCGAGTTTTGGCTCAGACAGGTAAAAATCTTACATTGTCTCGAGTTATTTCTTAAAGCGTTCGTTGTTTCAAAATTTGAATTCTACTTTAATTTCTTTTTGGATTCAATTCCTTGGCCATGTTGTATCTGGCGAAGGCATCTCCGTTGATCCATCCAAAGTCGAGGCCGTTCAAAAATGGCAAACGCCTCGCAATGCCTCCGAAATCAGAAGTTTCCTTGGATTGGCTGGTTACTACCGGCGATTCATTAAGGACTTTTCGAAGATTGCTGTGCCACTTACGATGCTAACATGAAAGAATACACCTTTCGTATGGGCTGATAAACAGCAAGAGGCATTTGAAACTCTGAAACAGAAACTCATTCAAGCGCCAATCCTAGCCTTACAAGAGGGCAATGATGACTTCGTCGTTTATAGCGATGCATCTGGTACAGGTTTAGGTTGTGTCCTCATGCAAAGGGGAAAAGTCATTGCCTACGCTTCAAGGCAATTGAAAGACTACGAGAAAAGTGCACCAACTCATGATCTTGAGTTGGCTGCCGTTACCTTTGCATTAAAAATTTGGCGGCATTATCTCTATGGGACTCGGTGTCAGCTTTACACCGATCATAAAAGTCTCAAACATCTATTTACTCAAAAGGATCTGAACATGAAACAGCGCCGGTCCTTGGAGCTTATCAAGGACTATGATTGCGAGATCCTATATCATCCCGGCAAAGCCAATGTGGTCGCGGATGCATTGAGTAGAAAAGTCTATCCGGAAAAGTGTTGCTATGCCCTGACCCCAATTGTATTCTCTTCTGATCTCATTGAAAATATTAAATCTGCTCAAGCCGAAGCCTTGAAAGAAGAGAACGTCTGTTTCGAAAATCTCAAAGGGCAACTTCAATTTCTGTCTATGAATCATTTGGGACTTCAATGTCTCAAGGGAAACCGAATCTGGATTCCTAAATATGGTTCTATTCGCAACACTCTTCTATCCGAAGCCCATCAGTCCAAGTTATCCATTCATCCTGGCAGCTCAAAGATGTATTTCGATCTGAAAGCGGATTATTGGTGGCCAGGAATGAAGAAAGACATCGGTCAATTTGTTGAAAGCTGCATAGTATGTCAAATGGTTAAGGCAGAACACCAGAAGCCCTTCGGGGATATGCAACCATTGCCAGTTCCTGAGTGGAAGTGGGAGCATATAACCATGGACTTTGTCACAAAATTGCCAAAGACCAAGAGACAACACGACTCCATCTGGGTAGTCGTAGATCGATTAACGAAGTCAGCGCATTTTATACCGATGAAAGAGACATATTCACTTGATAGATTGGCACAAATGTACATCACTGAGGTTATTTCACGTCACGGTGTGCCAAAATCTATCGTCTCTGATCGTGATAGTCGTTTCACTTCGAGATTTTGGAAAGCACTTCAAGACGGGTTGGGTACTCGAATCTCAATGAGTACAGCTTATCACCCTAATGCAGATGGCCAAAGTGAACGCACTATCCTAACTCTGGAAGATATGCTCCGTGCCTGCGTTCTTGATATGGGTGGTAACTGGGATGACCATTTACCCTTGGTCGAATTCTCATACAACAACAGTTACCATTCCACGATTAAGATGGCTCCTTTTGAAGCTTTATATGGATGAAAGTGCAGAACTCCCACCTGTTGGCGCGAAACAGGTGAATCGCCTTTAGCAGGTCCTGCCCTTCTACAGTTGACTCATGATAAGATTCAACTTGTTAGAAGGAACATCCTTGAAACTCAAAGCAGGCAGAAGTCGTATTATGATAATCGTCACAGATCGATCAGTTTTGCAGTTAACGATTGGGTGATGTTGAAGGTATCCCCAATGAAAAATGTGGTTAGGTTCATAAAGAGGAACAAGCTAGCTCCGAGATTCATTGGCCCGTTCAAGATTGTTGAAAAGATAGGAAATCAATCTTATCGTCTTGAACTGCCAACTGACTTAGCTGGAATACATCCTGTATTCCATGTTAGTCATCTACGAAAGAGTCTAGCTGATGAAAGAGAAGTTCAGATACCACACGTTAATGTGCAAATTGATGAGAAGCTTCGAGTGGTTGAAGAGCCAGAATGTATTCTGGACTCGAAGACCAAAAAGCTTCGTAATAAAGAGATACAGATGGTGCTCGTCCAGTGGAAACACCACAAGGGTTCGCATCAGTCTTGGGAATCGAGAGATGTCATGAAAGCTACCTATCCAAGTCTGTTCGAACATAGCTAACTTCGAGGACGAAGTTTATGCGTGGTGGAGCCCATTCTGTAACAACCTAGCTTTTTACTTAACTTTAATTCTGTCTTTGATTCAATAATGTAATTTTATTACATTATTTGTATTGTAATTTTAATTAGGTAATGAGAATATTTAATCAATATAAGTTATATTAGAAATGATAAAAAGTAAAGATAAGTTAGTTAACTAAAAAGAATCAGATATTGAGGGATCAAAAGCGACAATTTCATAAAGTTGAAAATAAGAAGACATAAAGTCTTTTAATTCCTCATTATCACACATTAAGCAAAAATCAATTCTCTCTTCTTTCTCTCACTACCATACGGCTTCTCTCAAAATCACCAAGAACTTCATTAATTTGCAATTAATTGAGGAAGTAATCAAAGAAGGAGTTACAACAATAATCAATCATCATCAAACAACAAGATTTTCGAGGTAAAAACCCATTTAAATTTCGCATTCTATGAGTTTTGGTTCGGTTTTGTTAAAAACCGAAACCTAAGATTATAATTTGAGATTTGTTGGTTGCATGTTGGAAATTTTAATAGATAAGCATGTATTTAAGTGCATAAATGTAATAAAAACAAAGATTTTAGTTTGGATTGTTCAAATAATGATGAAATCGAAATTTTGGTGTAAAAATATGTTCTTGACAAAAAGTTTGTATTTTGAATGATCTTACACAAATTATAATGTTTTTGATAGGGAAAATGATATAAAATCAACCTAATAATGATAATATAACATTATTTTAAGTTGCATGTTAATAGAAATAACTTTTTAGAAATTTTATGAAAAACCCGTATGCATAAAGTTAAGAACAATAAGAACAAAATCTAGGAAAATATGAACATGTAGGATCCGAATTCGGCTGAGTCCGAATTCGGATAAGAGATACCAATTCGGATCCCTTGTCTCGGACCCTATGATTCGGATGTGATGCCCCATTTCGGATCTCATGATTTCGGATGAAGCATTTCGGGTGAAAGGTGGTCCGAACTCGGATGACCGAGTTCGGATGGTATAATTCGGATCGCTCATTTCGGTTCCGCTCGGTCCGAATCCGGTTGACCCATTTCGGATAGGTCCGAATCCGGGTGCATGGTCCGGATTGATCCGAATCCGGATATCCGATCCTGATGGTCCGAATTTAATGAATCCGAATCCGAGCCTTGTGTTTTGATATTTTAACATCACAAATAGATATTATTTTTATAAATACAAGAACCATGAATTAAATGATTATAGTAATTACAGATTTATAAATCAACATGATTATATATATATATATCCTTTGGGAATTCAAAGAAACAAAGAAAAGGAACTAACAAGGATAGATGAGTTATCAGTAATCAGATCTGATGAAATAATGATTTATGATCTAAAAGCTAATGATATGATACAATAATTATTCTGGATAGGTTCAGTTAAATCCTGAACACAGATTGAAAGATATTGAAAGTCGGTCATTGATTTGAAAAGAAAAGCCAGAGATCATATAGATCAAGATTAAAGATAAATCCTGAGATAACTCAGGTGGTGGATTGTAAATCTGCTAGATAAAGACCCCAGAACCGGTGAGTTATAGATATTCAGTTTTTCATGCTAGACTTCCGATTGAGATATATTGTTGATGACAGTTTATTTGACATTCATGAATGCTCAGCTGGATTGTGACCTGTGCACACCATGGTTCGGTGATGCCCTGTGGATCGTGATAGCTAATTTGACTTATCATTTCACATGACATTGTACTTATAGTTCATTTCATATGTTATTGCTATCATGACTTTGATCACTATGCTTTCTTTATTGATCGCATCATTTGACATATTGATTAAGCTTAGAATAATTAGCTTTATCGGTCTATTGTTCTAGACCTAGCGATGTCACTAGTTCTATTGAACTTGGTATTGATATTCCGATGTTCCCCCATGAAGACCGCTGGTAGCTAGCCCAGCATGAGTGGATAGCTTCAACTAAAAGCGTGAGCGTGGGCTGAACATCATCCGATTCCCTGAGTTCTATGTCTCAATCATTGAGTGGCTGTAGCGGCAGTCCAGACATATCACGCTTTGACCCATGATCCGCTTGATTAATGCATGTAACCTGAAAATCTATATTCTCACTAAGCCTTGCTTACCAGTTGTTGTTTAATATTTTACAGGAAAAGATAAAGGAAAGTCACCTGCAGGACCTAGTTCTTAGGTCTTACAAGATCAAGATTGAAGTATTCTATAGACCACTACTCAACAAAACCCTTCGGTACTGATTGGCAGAAGATACTTGTGGTGGTCTGGGTAGATTTGAATTGATCATATGATGACATGTATTACATTAGATGGTACCCTTTATTAGTTTATTTTAAAAATTGTAATCTGAACTAAAATTGTATTAAACTTTTCCTAATGTTTGTACTTGTAATCTGAAATTTCGCAACTTAAATTACTCTATCTTAGTTATGATTGATATCGTGTTGCATGATGTGGGACCTAGACTCTAAGGACTGCCCTGTAAGGGGAGGTCTTCACAGAGAGGCAATGAATGTGTTTAAGCTGGCCAGAGTGGCAGGAAGTGTAGAATTTCAAGAAGTGAGGAGAGATGACAGCTGTTGAGATATGGCTGTCATTAAGGACACAGAGTCCTGTTGAAGTGAAAGAATGGAGGAAAGAGAAGTGGAGACATTTTGTAGCTGTTGCAGTGAGTGCAAGCAGCTGTGAGGAGGTGTCAGATTGTGGAGTGGCTGGGAAGGAATCCTTGAAGATATCAAAGAATCCCCTAAGCTGTGCAGACACAGAGTCTGAAATAAGAGAGCGTAGAGAGGACATGGAGGTTTCTAAAGAACCAACTTTGTTGGTCAGCAAAGAGAGCTGATCCTTCGAAGGCAGGTCTTTAGGGGATGGATGTGTATGAGTGAATTGTTTGGAGTGAGTAGAGGGTGATGAATAGGATGAGGCTGGTGTATGGGGTGGTGATGTAGAAGGAAGGGGTATGTTGGAAAGAAGCTCCATAGCCTGGGCAAAAGTGATGGTGCCCAGTTTGGAGGGATCAATGGGTCCTTCAGCAGTGGCAGTAGCTACATCATCAGGAGAGGGGTAGAGGATGGTAGCCTTTCAGACACTGCTTGTTTTGCAGCACCTTCATTAAGACCAGTGGTGGTTCCTTCTGCAGCACCTTGCTTTAAAGGTACCTCATCATGGGGAGATGAGATTTGCATTTCGACATCAGCAGTGCTGAAACCTGCTAATGAAGTTTGTAGTATGGGAGTAGCCTCACCAAAGGGATGTTCTGTTCCCTGAGGTTCATCAGCTTGAGTTGTGGGTCCTTCAGTAGCTGTTTGGTGTAGAACAGCTGCATCATGAGGTGCAGAAGTTTGAGGCTGATCTGCTGGTTGGTCTAAGCCAGCAGGGTGGACACCTTGTGCAGACTCAGGGTTTAGAGAAGTATGAGGTGGGGACAGTGTGGACTCAATATGGAGTGGAGAGAACTCCTGTCTTTCAAAAATGCACTCTTCACATTCAAAAATGCACTCTTCACATCCATTTGGAATACCTTTATGCTCTTATGAGCAGCGTAGGCTAGAAACAAACGAATTGCCTCCAGCATGGCCACAATTGTGACACCCTTGCCACATTAACCACCATTTACCATACACCCAGGATAAATCATCAAACACAATTACAATAATGATCTGATAACCTAGTTTCAGTGCGGAAGCAAATAAATAAAGTAACGCAACAGTGTCAAACACCCTACGTTGCTACAAGGTACCAATTCTATGTCTACTTACTCATAAGTTTATTTCAATCATCCCAAACATATCATAGCAATAACTACATAAACCAAATACCAAGGTAAACAGTAGAGATCTTCAATACTTCA
This sequence comes from Centrapalus pauciflorus, assembly GCA_020465985.1. Lineage (NCBI taxonomy): Eukaryota > Viridiplantae > Streptophyta > Magnoliopsida > Asterales > Asteraceae > Centrapalus > Centrapalus pauciflorus. The sequence continues at coordinate 288,700 of JAANYP010008060.1, forward strand.
ATAAATGTCCTACCTAGCTGGTCCCGCGGCAGACTTTCCTTTTCCTGTAAAAATTCAACAACTAAAGGGGTAAGCGAATTGCTTAGTGAATACCAATGATTTTACACATTCCACAAATCCTTATGATGCCCCCAGAAGTAACCCCGGTAACGCATACCGTATACTTCCACACGTACACATAGTACGCAAACTCGAGCCGCAACTCCTTCGAGATGACGCTCGGCATAAGAAAAACAATCCATCTGAGGCAAACGTACGATCGGGGATGACCTACTGCCTATCCTGACCACAGAGGTGTCAACTCTTTGTCATATAGCACAGTAACATCGAAGTACAGATGCGACCCTCTGGTCCATCAATAAGATGCACAACAAAGAAACGGACATGCAACAAGTATGAATGTGCATCAACATATACGCAAATTAGTAGAGTGCCAAACGAAAGTGAAACAACATGCCTCAGCAGGCGAAGCAAACATAAAGCAGATGTAGACATGTTAAAATCAGAGGTACTCACCGTGGGTGCGTTATTAACTTTATCCAAATTTTATTTCTCCTCGGGCTTTCAACCGGATCCACAAAGTACCCCACTGTGGGTTAAACAACACCACAAGGGACCTGTAACTCATTTGTAACAACACATCATGTCAATAATTGCTTAAATCCATAAAACCAAGTTTTTACAAGTTTTGCAATATTTTTTCCCATTTTGGATCCATATCCAAATTCGAACCACAACTAACTCAAGTTCAAACCTTATCCTTGAAATATCTTTGTTATTTCTATGTGTTATCGATGAGTTTCATTCAAAATATTCAAGTTTAGAAAGTAGGTTTCAATTTTGGGCATTAAATTCGAATCCTATGCATTAAATTCGAGCATGTGGTCAATTATATATATCAAATTCGAATATGAGGCTTAAATTCGAACTCACATTCGAATATGAGGGCTTAAACTCGAACCCCATTCGAGTTTGAGGGTTAAACTCGAAGACCACATGCTAAATTCGAATATTATACTCGAATTTAGTAAAAAAATCGACTTTGTTCTTGGTATTCTCGAGTTTGTTCATCTTTACAACTTAAATCCTTCATTTCAAAGCCTAAAAATCACTGATATATCATGCATTATGCCTAGGTTCGATTCTATTACACATATACTATCATATTCTTGCAAGATTTCAAGCAAAACTAACTCCAAATCACATAAAAATAGCAGATTCGAATTTGTGTTCTTCAAAACCGAAATACATAAACTTAAAAGGGTCGATTCTTACCTCAATTCGTATGAAATCAAGAATCCAACCGTAGATTGTTGTAGTACTCCTCGAGATCTTTTCGATGACGTATAAATCTCGATGATCGGCCGGTCGGTTTGTGAGATAATCTAGAGAGAAGTAGAGAGCGTTTTCTAGAGAGAGGAAGTAGAGAGAGAGTGAAATATGGAAAATGAATGGCTTTTATCCTTTTTATTCAACTTTCACCATTTTTGCACATTTCACCCCTCAACTTAACCGGTTCCATAAAACACTGATTTATTCTTAAATTTATCATTACTAGCTTTTATAATTCATAATACTCCATAATGATAATTATTAATTCTCAAACTTCGTAGCTTCTTAAAATAGCAACAAACTTTTAAATATCCCAAATACTTAATCATTGTTCATAATTCAACTTATTTATAAATTACCCGCTTAAATAGATCCAAATTACAGTAATTGAATTCGAGGATGTTACAACAGGAGCAAATGTTTCATCATAGTCAATTCCTTCTTCCTGTCTATAGCCCTGAGCAACAAGTCTTGCCTTATTTCTAATGACATGACCTTGCTCATCCATCTTGTTCCTGAAAACCCATTTAGTGCAAACTATAGTTTTACCTTCAGGAGCAGGGACCAGCTTCCATACCTTGTTTCTTTCAAACTGATTGAGTTCCTCTTGCATGGCAGTGATCCAATTGGAATCTTTAAGTGCTTCATCCACTTTCTTTGGCTCCATTAGGGACACAAAGCTAGAGAACATACAGAAGTTTCCTAAGCTGTCCCACCTTGTTTGTACCCCTTCGTTTATGTCACCAATTATTTGATCATTGGGGTGACATCTGATCCACTTAGGATCATTCTTCAATGAGGATTCTCCTGAGTTGTTAGCATCTTCAGCAGGTCTGGTTGAACAGCTCTCAAGATTTTCAGACACACTGTTGTCTTGAGCTTGTTCACTTGTTGAACATGACTTACCACTGTTGAACATATCAGCACAGGATCCAGGAAAATCAGCATTGATTGGTTCAGGACATGTAGTTGTAATTAAGTCAGTACACTTATTCACACAGGGTGTATTGACATAATCATCATCATGTCCATCATGATTAACAGGTTCCACACTGGATGTAGTGGAAGCTTTTCAGTCCTCTTCACTTTTGAATGCATGAGATAATCAAAGTTGAATTCTCCTGAAACTGATTCAGGAACAGCTCTAATGGAAGCATTCTTGGACTTCAAAGGTGACATTGATAGATTCATCTATCACCTTTCTTTTGTTGTTGTACACTCTGTAGGCTTTGGAGATAGCAGAGTAACCAACAAACACACCTTCATCAGCTTTTGGTTCAAACTTTGCCAGTTGATCCCTTTGATTCAGAATGAATCAGGGACATCCAAACACATGGAAGTAGCTAATATTTGGCCTCCTCCCTTTGAGCAGCTCATAGGGAGTCTTGTTGAACCTTTTCACCACTAAGGATCTGTTCTGAGTGAAGCAAGCAGTGTTAACAGCTTCAGCCCAGAATGATGAAGGTAAACCAGATGCACACAGCATGGTTCTAGCAGCTTCAATGAGGGTTCTGTTTCTCCTTTCAGCAACTCCATTTTGTTATAGAGTTCTTACGGCTGAAAAGTTTTGTGAGATTGCTTTTTCTTCACAGAAGTCTTCAAGAGTACTGTTTTTGAACTCAGTACCATGATCACTTCTAAGCTGCTTTACTTGAGCAGAGTTCAGTATTTCCATCTTTTTCACAAATCCAATGATTTCTCTAGCAATCTCTCCTTTGCTCTTCAAGAAGATTACCCATGTAAACCTGGAGAACTCATCAACCATTACTAGAGTGTATCTTCTTCCTCCTAGACTTGGGACATCGACAGGTTTAAACAAGTCCACGTGGATTAAGAAGAGAGGAGTATCAATAGAAAAATTATGCTTGGATTAAAAAGATGATTTCCTCTGCTTGCCTTTCTCACAAGCTGTGCAGAGTTTATCCTTAACAAAAGTCATGGAAGGCAAACCTGTTACCAACTCTTTCTTACAGAGTTTGTTGATGTTCTTAAAGTTCAGGTGTGACAGCCTTTTATGCCATACTAGTTTAGGTCTGCATTTGTTCTTGTGAGAAAACAGGTTTCAGTTGTGGGATCAGCAGATTTCATATCCACAACATATACACCTTTCTTCCGTTGAGCACACAGCACAACTTTGCCTTGGGGATCTAATATGTAACCCAGGTGCTCATCAAAGTTAACCTTGTATCCAGCATCACACAGTTGACTTATGCTTACAAGGTTATGTTTCAGCCTAACCACATAGGCTACTCTTTTGAACACTGCAGCACCAGCTTTAAGAGTTCCATATCCCTCAGTGAATCCTTGTACATTGTCACCAAAAGTGACTTTTGGCCCTTTTTCAGGCCTTAGATCATTCAGCAGGTCCTTGCAACCTGTCATGTGCCCTGAGCAGCCACTGTCCAAGTACCAAACCTGGGATGGTTGTTTGTCCTGCAGAATGTCATAGGAAAATATTAGTTACATTTAGGGGAACTCATCATAGTGATGAGTTCTCCTACTTCATTAACATGTGTGGATGGGCTAGTAATATCCACATTAATATTTTCTATTTGAATGGTATCAGTTTGGATACCACTCTCATTGACTAAGTTACTTCCAACACTGCTTGTTTTAGCAATGATGGAACTAGCAGAGTCAACAGGCCTCATGTCCTTAGTTTCAAGACAGTTTTTGGCCATGTGTGTCTTCTTCCCATATTTATAGCATTTTCTCTTTTTGGCCTTTTTGGAAGAGGAGCTTTCAGAAACACATTCTGAATTATTTCTATTGATTTTATTAGCAGGTTTAGCAAACTTATTACTATTTTTCGATAATTCAACAGATTGGGTGGTTGGCATAATAGCAACAGCTTTGCCCGTTTCTTCTTTCCTCTTTTTGGGAGGACAGATGTCAAAAACAGGAAGCTTGATTGGTTTTTGACCTTCCACTGGTTTGGGAAACTTATTCCAAGATTTCTCATGTTGAGCAATGGCTTTGCCTTTGCCCTTACTGAGATGTAATTGATGCTGCCTATCAGCATAATCACTATTTCTAGTTTTGAAAGACTTATTTTCATTTATAACCAGTTTTCTACTATGATTTGAAAACTTATTAGAAACCACAGCAGATTTGCTTTCAACATGAGACTTACCCTTGTTGAAAGTAGGCTGCTTACCTCTTGAAAACTTATTTTCAAAATGTTTAGCATCAAAAGGATTAACATGTCTCTTACCATCAGCTTTGGACGCAGAGTCTGTTTTGTCAACAGGTTTGGTGTCCACCGCTGCAGCTTGAGCATGTTTTCCTTTCCTTTGCTTGTGTGAATTAGCAGAGCACTTAGCAGGCTGATTTGATGGAGAACCCATTCCATCATCAGCTTTTGGGCCTTTTTCACACAAGTTGTCAGTATTCTGAAGCCTGACAAACCTGTTTGTTGAGACCAGCTTTCCATTAATTTTCTGGATGAAAGTACTGGGAAGCTCACCAAGAGTGGATAAGTCATCTTCAGATTATTGATCTCAATAATAGAAGCTGCTGTGTCAAGATCCCCTCCAAGATAGGCTTGGATTTGTGCAGGGATCTGCTGACTTATGCAATGGCTGACTTTTTGTGCTGATTGGCACCAAGAGTCAACTATCTTTTGAAGCTTTGCATGTTTTACATCTGTTTCTCTCTTTTCTTCCAGTAAAATAGAGTTGATGTGTTTTAGTTCATCAAGCTCAGTTTCCAACTTACAGAAACTGTCTAATTTACTAAATTTAATTTCAAGATCAGTTTTAAGCTTAGAGATTTCAGATATTAAAACATTATGCTTCTCAACAGCAACTTTTAAATCAACCAGCATGTATTCAAACATTTTTACTTTTTTATCTGAACTGTAAGCCATAAAATTTTGTACCTTGTACATCATTGTAGGGTTCCAATTCTCCAAGCTGCTGAAGGCTTCAGCTTCAGCCAAGTCCTGTTTGAAGTTGGTAGTTGATGGGACATTAGTATTGGCCATCAGATAATTGTTGTCTTCTTCATCTGAGGATGAATCAGACTCCTCCCTGTCACATGTCTCTGCCATCAGTCCCTTTTGCTTGTTGGAAGCCACTGAGTTTTCCAACTTTTTCAGCTTTGCCATGGCCATAAGGTACTTAACCCTATAGCCATCGTCCCTGTTAGTCTTGTATGGTTTGGAAGACTGTCCAACAGCTTTTGACACATGGTCAGCAGCTATATGGCCAGCTTTGCCACATTTGAAGCACTCAGCTTTAGATTTATCAAATGCCTTCTTCTTGGCAGCATTTGAGTTTCCCTGCTGCATATTTCTTCCAAACCTCTTCTTGTTGAACCTTTTGACAAGTATGGCTATCATTTGCTCATCATCAAGATCAGCAAGATCTACACTGTCTTCCTTATCAGACATTTCCACTCTTTCATCATCAGCCTGTTGATCAGATTGTGTGAACACATCACACACCTGCCCAACAGGTTGTCTCACGCTGGCCACTAAGGCAGCACCTCTTTTTGGACATTTCCAAGGCATTTCTATTCTGCTTCCTTAACTGCTCATCATTTAGTAAAGATCCATATAAGTTTACCAGATCCATACCTTTGATGGTACCTGAGTTTCTCAAGATGGTGGAAAAGTAGTTCCATTCTTCAGGTAGGATGTCCAAGAACTTGTTTACCAGTGTTAGGTTGTCCTTAGTGATCCCATAAGCTTTGAGATCATTAACAAGAGTAGTAAACCTGGTGTAGGTTTCTGTGAGTGTCTCCTTTGGTTTTGCAAAGAAGAGTTCATACTGTCTAACAAGATTATTAATCCTGTTGTCCAGTGTGATTGTGGGTCCATCATAGACGGTACACAAAGTATTCCACATCTCCTTTGCAGTCTTCATCTTCTCAACCTGTTTGAACACATCATCAGGCAGAGAGATAACCAGGTTATTCCTGGCTTTTACATCCAGAGCAACCAGTCTTTTGTCTTCATCAGACCATTGAGCTTTAGCCTTCTTAAAGGTCCTGATTTCAGGGGCTACTCCTTCAACAGCAGCAGTTATGGTAGTAACAGAAGTTGACACATAGGGACCTTCCATTACTATCTCTGGTAGTTCTACATCCAGATTCTCTAAATAGAGCATCATTCTGCACTTCCAGCCAGAGAAGTTCGGATGATTGAACTTTGGGGGTTTGGCTATTGACCCATTGTCATAGTAAGAGGAACTTGTAGAACTGTTATCCATGGAAACGTAGGGAGAATGAGAGATCTAGAGTTGACACACACTCTAACACTGCTGTGATACCAGTTGTAGGTCCCAAAAGGTTTCCAAAGTGTATAGCTCTAAGCTGTAGAGGGGGGGGGGGGGTGACTACAACAATTTAAAACTTAAACACTCTTTTCTCAATGTTTGTATGTATTATCAACAAAAGTTAATTACAAACAAGCTTGAATGAGGAAAGGTTCAAGCTGAGATAACAGATACAACAGTTTGACAACTAATCTAAAACACACTCAGACAAGTTACAATGATTACTCTCACTTAGAGGCACTCACTATTTTTACAAGACTCAGATGGACAGCTTATACATGAACAGCTTAGACACACTCTACTGTTTTATATAAGCAGACTTGCATGCATGGAATAACACACTTCAATGCACGTACTGATTGTCACACTCTTGATATCTCATTATCCTTAGAAGCTTCCTTTTATACTCAAAAGGAGAATCTCAGTGAAGCTTCTTCATTGGACAGATGAGATAGTGGAGAGTCTTTCCAAAAGGACAAAACACCTTTCTGCACGTTCTGATAAAGTATCTTTGTCTTCACATTGCAGAATCTTTGTCTTTTCCTTTTTGTCACTGTTGCATACGGCTTTAACCAAAAGAGGAATGTCAACTTTGCATCTTTCTTCTTTTGCTAATGCCATTTTGATATAAGAAAAGGTCTGTCACCCTTTTCAAATATCTGTTTGTCTTCATGTAATCGGAACAGCGTGGGCAGGCTGTGCAGTTCTGTTTTCCACTTTGTCTTCGACTTGTAAACTGATCTTGTAGCCAAAAACAATACATGAGGACTTGGAAACATATTCCATAAAGTGTTTAACATGTTCACAAAGAACAGGTTCTGTTCACAAAGAACAGAACACTCGTAAACTGCCCAAGCTGCTCAAGAGAACAGAGCAGCGTAGACAGTTTATGTCCAGCCTGTTCACCAGACAAAACAGCATGGACAAACTGTCTTTGTTGCAACGAATGCAACATGGTAAACAGCTTTGGGTTGATATTGCAATCACTTTCAGGTTTCAATAAGGCATATAACAAGCCTTAAATTCATCCTTCAAATGCATCAACAGGTTTGATTAAAACTCTCCCCCTCAGATGTACAACAGGTTTGACTGAGGCCTTTTTGTGCCTAACAGGTACAAACTTAAACATGAGTACCGCATAATACCCTAAGACTGATGCTCAGAGTGAAAGGGCAATTTTAACCCTGGAAGATATGTTGCAAGCCTGTGTAATTTATTTTGGGAAAATTTGGGATACACATTTGCGTTTAGTGGAGTTCTCGTACAACAACAGCTATCACACAAGTCTTAAGGCTGCTCCATTTGTGGCACTGTAAGGGCGAAAGTCTCGATCACCCCTTTGTTGGTCCGAAGACGGCGATAGTCAAGACACTGGCCCAGAAATCATACTCGAGACCACCGAAAAGATAGTGCAGATACAGAACCACAAGTTGTTGCAATGTTGTGAAATTCTGGTTTTTCGGCAAAAACATTACATCAACTTTGAAAAATCATAACTAGCTCAAAACTTAACAAAATGAGGTGATTCTTTCTTCAAAATATAGATCCATGTCTTAACTAAAGATCTGGAAATTTTCATAATTTAATACGTAGTTTTTAACCCCCACATACTATTTGCAAACCGAAAGTCTAACAGCTCATTTGTTGCTTACATATGAGTTTTAACGGACTATTTCCCTAGCCTAAACAGCTCGAAAAATGACCGTTTTTATCTTAATAAATTCCTTAGATATACTAGTTTCATGATTAAAAATATCAAAGTCTAAATCGTTTTGAAGCTATGTTAAAAACAGCCTCAAATTAAGCTAGAAACCATGAAAAATCCTGATAATTCTTATAACTAAAACTTGGGCTTTTAAATGAATTTAATGGACTTGTTATGTTGGATGATTAAACTTAAAAGCATCATGAATACACCTTATCATTTAGAGATCTTATCAAGTCTCTCATATAAGTTAGGACGCGGTTATGTCCATTCGAACATCGTTACAAGTTGACATCTCGGTCATCCATTTCACTCTCACTATTACCATAAGTTTTCAGAGCCCCTAATTTATATGATCATCTTATTTTGGGTGAGAATACACACTCAACTTTTTAGATGGACACAAAAACTTAATTTATTTTATGTATTACATAAGATTTATTACTTCACCACCGCCGTCAATCATGAACCGTTAATTACATCGTAAACGTGAATGTTATGGATAGATCTAGTTGGGTTGACGCCCCCATCCGGGTTGGTCCAACCAATTGTAAATGGATGCATAATCATTTAAAATTTCTTGGTATTATGGTGAGGGATACCACATAGGGCAATCAAAAGTTAATTTTCGGGGTCATGAGATTAATGGTAATACTTAAACTATCTGATTCGTTTATGATTATAAACTCAATGAAATTTTGTGTTTTCCATACATGGTCTATATTAATCGTGTAAACCTATGTACTCACCAACTTTATGTTGACGTATTTAGCATGTTATTCTCAGGACCATAAGGGCTACATTCTGCGTTCACGGCTAACTGTCGAGATTTTACAAGCTTTTGGAGTCACGAAGCATTTCAAACAACATGGAGATTTATTTGCATAACTAGAATCTATTTTTATCATGTATTTTAATCTCCATCATTCATGAACTCTTATATTTATGTGATTGTAAAACAATGGTTATATGTTATGTATTTGGAGGTCGTTCATTATGATTGTGACTTTGTTTCGTGACGTCATGCCTCATTGCCAAGCAGGGTATCAGGGTGTGACAAGAAATGTGGTTATAGGCGGAGGATGACGATGGTGGTCAAGTGGTGGCGGCAGTTGAGAGGGGAGAGAAAGGTGGCGGCGATGAGGGACACGATGAGAGGCGAAAGGAATGTGGTTGGTGGTTGTGGTTTGCAGATGATGGCAGTTTAACCGAGAGAATCAGAGAGATGGTGGTGGTGGTGGTGATTGGTTGGCGATTGCCAGTTGTGGTGTTGGTGCTATGGTGGTATGTGACCGACAATGGGAAGGAGCCAAGGAAGGGCTGAGAGAGAGAGAGAGAGAGAGAGAGGAATTGATATTAGAAAAGAAGTTGATGGATGATTTCAATACCTAATTTAGCTTTTAATTATCTTAAATGTTTTCAAATTCAAAAATAATTATATCCCCTAAATGCCCTTTGTGCACCATTGGTAGATGGTCTGTTGCAAAAAAGTTTCCTGAGGTTCCTCGATGCATAAAAGTTCCCAATTGAACCTTTCTCTATCTCTCTCTCTCTCTACATATATATATATATATATATATATATATATATATATATATATATATATATATATATATATATATATATATATATATATATATATATATAGGATAAGGATATCGTGAGGACCGTGCTTATAATAAAGACGGTAGGAATGAATGAGATTGCGACACCTCATTAATATAAATTTAAATTAAAAATAGAAAATAATAAAATCATTTATTCGTTCTGTGGGTTCCTCACTTTCCAAATACTCTCTCTCTCTCTCTCTCTCTCTCTCTCATACACATTAGAGGTTTACAACACCACTGTGATTCACGATACCACTGATGATTCATGTCATTGCTCACCACATCACCGGTAATTTGAGACACCATTATAATTCAACACCACCGACGATTCACAATTGATACAAGACTATTCACGACTTAAACACGTGTTGTTCACATCAAATGGTTCACAATCAATTGAAAACATGTGATTCACGACTAATTGTTTACGCCATCAATAAACATGGTTCATAAGAAACACTAAAATAGAGTAGGATGTGATTCTTCATCCATTGAATTAAGAGAGAGATGAGAAAGAAAAAAAGAATTGTTTGAAGGAGGGAGAATGATTGATTTACATTATTTAAACTTTTCTTTTTAATTAACTTTCAATTACATTTAATTTAATTTTAAATTAATTAAAATGGATGATATGTCATATTATTATTGTTTTTTGTAGTCCTCATTTTATCTATTTCACACACACACACACACCCATATATATATATATATATATATATATATATATATATATATATATATATATATATATATATATATATATATATCTTAACTCCTTTATAATGCATTTAGATCAAAATCTTAAAGACAAGTTTTTATGCACAATGTACAACTACATACAGCATAAGGCTGAAATTTAAGAGGTACAAGTATAAGAAGCAAGATGTACAATGCTCTATTGCAAAAGAATTAAACCTGGACTAATATTTAAATTTCATTGGGTTAAATATTGTGGGAATCGATGCAGCGTGTTGGGAAGACAATCTCTTTTTGTTTACGGCTTCATTTGCACCGACTATGTCTATTGGTTTAGGAGTTCAATGCCTCGATATCAAGCTCAATTTCGTCGTCACCTTCTTGTGCCAAATGAAGCAGTAAACTCTGCAACCCTAAACCCAATTTCTGCTTCTATTCCATGTACATTTCCCTCTTATTTTGATCTTTAGCCCTGGGCTTAGGCAGATTCACAACACCCCCGTCGCCACCATCTCCTTCCTTCACGCTGTCGCCACCATCTCCTTCCTTCTGCCGCTGTCGTCACCATCTCCTTCCTTCACGCCACCGCTGTCACCACCATCTCCTTCCTTCTCGTTATGTGAAGTGAACGAAAAGAAACATCTTATGCTTTTTGCAACGGCCGTTGTGTTTGATATTTCTAACATTGAAGCTTCTTATTTCAAAAGTACATTCAACCCCTTTCAGGTTTGCTATGGATCTAACTTCTCTTAGGCCTTTCAAATTTCAAGTATTAGAAACTAGGGGTGTCCAGGAATCAAATTGGATTCGAAAACACCAAATCGGAACCTAATTCGAATTTGATTTGTAAATTCTGAATTCGGTTTGATTGGAACCCGAACTAACTCGTTCAAGCGTGTTTTTGAGAAGGGGGAAGAGTCTCTTGGTCTCGCTCATAAGTGAGTACTATCCTTGTTGACAACTGTATGTTACAGTCTGTATCTTTATTATCATCTTTTTTAAATCCATGTTGGTTTGCACTTTCTTTTGTGGTGTTGTTTTTGACTTGCAAGAACTTTATCAACTTCAAACACTTCTTAAAATTGACAATCATATTAATTGATTTTTATAGATCATTTATTTAGTTTATGAATGTATAGGAGGTGTTTAATGACTTTAACTCTTTTTAAAACTCACCACTATCTTATAACTATGAATGGTATGCTTGAGATCAACTCCACAAAGGATATTAAGATTCAGGGGATTATTGGAACTTGCACATCCTTGGACAAGGTTATTTACTAAGGCATAGATGAATTTAAAGCTTACTCTCTGATATGATATGATACTTAATGATACTCTTTTTTGCAGAAAGAACCAGTTGTTGCAAGCACAACGATTGGGCCCGGGAATACAACAACTTGGAAATTGTGTGGACTTGACAGAGGTACTTGCTTGACTGTTTTCTTCGATATATCATAAAGTGATAGACTGTTACAAGGTAACTTAGAGGCTTGATTTATTTATTTTTTCTTGAGAAGTTTCAATAAAGTTCATCGGAATATGGAAGTGGTCATTGGGCACACTGACAAAATTCATTTGTACTTAACTACTAAATAGGTGTCAGTGACTTCTCTAGGTTTAAAGAACTCCCTGCTAATATATGAGCCAAGGTTGCAGAGGTTTTAAGCACTGTTTTCCAATTCTATTTAGAAGCCATTGACAACTACCGAAACTTCATGATTACCAGTAGCAGTCATGATGCTACATGACTGAAAAAGAACCATTCATAGTTGTTACATACTTTACGTTCAGTCCTTACACTTCATGACACCCCCTCAAGTGAGTTTAGATCTATTTGGAAAAGAAAGAACCAGGTTAGGATGGTTCGGTTCATGATGTTGACCTAAACCAAACCAGACTGGAGGTCAAGTTTGTTAGAAATTTTGGAATGAAACATAATTGGTTCATTTCTCAGTTTTATTGAATACCTTTAAAATCGAACATCAACTGTCTTGGCAGAATGACAGTTGCCACGAGCACGTAGATGGGACGAATTTGGGTATATTTAAGTAATTTCTGGTTTTTTATTTGGTAACGGACACATGATTGTATTTAATATGTTATTTGGAAAAAAAATGAAAAAAGTGTTGATGGTTCTACTTGTCCAACTACATCAAAGTGTAGGGAGGCATGCCATATCAAACAATGTTAGGTTGCTGCTTTCTTTTTGTAACTTTTGGTGGATAGAACCAAATAGCTTCAAAGGGTAGAAAAAGAAATACAAGGCTAAAAAGGTTTTTGTATAACATGTTTTGAGACCAAACCATCTTTCTGATCATCCAGCGTTGGCTTATATGGTGAATCTTACTAAAAATTATGGAGAGGACAGAGACCTGATGTTTATGAGTTCAATTAACTGGAGACATAATTGGAGCTTTTGCACCTGCATTATTGTTGGGTATTTTGAAGTTCCTCTAACTCACTCAATAAAGATCCTAGCCTTTCTATTACCTTGTTTAGATGCATTAAATGGGTTCAGGATGCTTGCACTCCTGGTGGAGATTGCTCAGGATTGATACTGATCTACGAACAATGTGTGAGGACCATTTGGCATGAAGAACGGTATAAGCATGATCTTTATTATCTTAAAGTGTGGTTAGAGTATGAAATGACTTAGTTTTTGAGCTTCTTATCTGAAGGATCCCTTTTATGTTTTTACACTACTATGTATATTACTTCCGTTTTCAGTGTTCAGCTCACATTCATGCTAATTAGTGTTTTTTGCACGCAAAATATAATATAAATCTAAATTTGTCTTGCAGGATGAAAGCTGTGCTGATGCTGAAGTTGTATATAAGTTTCTTGTCACAATCAAAAGTGGTCAGACTCATGCAATCTTCTACAAATCATATGCTATGCACCTGGAATCAAAGAATAAAATCAAAACTTTAGGTGACATATATGATTATGGGATATCTATGTATGCTATTACGCATTTTGATATATGTGGTATTACTTCTTAATGGATCATGAACACTTATTGTGGACATTCTATTTAGCATTTATATCTATAATTATTTGGGTTTTGAAGGAACCATTTAACTTTTAACTTCTAAGTAGTTGCATGAATAAAAAAGTTCAGAACCAAATACCCATACAAAGTTGCATCTTGTATAGTTTGTTGTAATCTAACCTCACTTCATTTTATATGTCTTATGGAACGACACTCAAGGTCTTTAAAGATATGTCCACCAGTGGGAGCTCCACGTATCAATAAGGAACATTGAAGCATGAGTTGAAACCATGGCACACTCTCGAATCTTGAGCTGAGAGTAACAAAGTGAATAACACTCTTCCTGCCAAGTGGACATCAAATTAGGTAAATTTCCACCTCAAAAAGATTAGTTCAAAAAATACAAAAATAAATAACATATTTTTCCAACTTGTTATTTCTCTATACAAAGGGGACAAACAATAATTGAAAGATTTTTTATTCTTTAATTGGTTCGTTTTTGATCCACTTTCATACTACTTTTCAGATCTTGTAAAGTAGGCTGTGAGGGTGGGATCTGAAGTTGTTGTGGTTGATCCTCCTAGGAAGGGGCTTGACCCATCATTGATTAGTGCTTTACTGACCATTAATTTAGCAGAGTGTAAAGCAATGGCACTTGAAAGGTATAAATATTAATGAAATTAGTTTTACCTTTTTAGAAGGTAACTAATTCTGATAACAAGTGAAGAATCAAAAGTTATGGAGTGATTTTGAGTTTTGACATTTTTTTCAACTGCAGGCTAACCTTCAAGGTGAAAGATGAAAAAAGACCTTGGATTTTGCTTGCAAGAGAAGATTCAATTGAGATTCCAATCAGAACCACACAAGAAGAAAGTCAATCATTACCTCAAACGCTTATATATATAATCTGTGAATGGGAAAGCTTTAAAGAGGTACTTGTAGATCTCATATTTATATAGAAAAAATGTTGAACAACAGCTGGATTTAGTTCCAATTGATGTGTATCAATTGTTTGGAAGTTGGAAATTTCTAAGTCAACTAAAATTTGGAAATTCTAAGTCAACTCAAATTTGGAAATTTCTAAGTTAACTTTCTTATGTGTATCAGTTGTTTTACAGAATTGCATGGCATTACCGTCAAGTAAGGTCTGGCATTTGAGCAAGGCCCATGGTTTCATTTTCTTCCCTCTTGTACATTGTGTTGATTAAATTTGCATCATGTGTGTGATTTTGTAACTGTTCCTTACAGAGTCATGTTAGATCCTTAAATACTTTTTTTTTCCATTGAAGTATTCCTTCGCATTTTTCCTTTTAGTAACTTACATGGGAATCAATACCTTGTTTTAGGTCCCCAATACATGTAGTTTGTTAACTTGGAAAATTGTTATCTATGTGCATTAAACAAATTTACTTATGGAATTTTGATATTGCATTCTATGTTCTAGGAATTTATGTGTCCTGTTACATCTTTATGTATTTGTTTGTTGACACTTTATTTACCTGTGATAATTGATTTATGCAACCTCGAAATTTTGGATGTATTAAATCGAGGTCCTGGAGCAAGTGTCAAGAAAAAGAAATCTAGGATGATGACGATGAAACCGTCCTGAGGACAAACATTCATGTTTGCCTCTGTTACATGCAATGGGAATTCGTTCAAACATGACATCTGATTGGTGGTGGCCAATAAAGAAAACGGGGAAGATGGATTTTTTTATGTTGTAAAAAGACTCGACGAAAAAGAAATTCCTCGAAAATGACCAATGTTGTGATCATTATATACAAGTTATTCTGTGTGTAAGTGACTACACAATGTAATCTACAAGCATTAATACTGAGATTTATCTTACACCTCTTTGTTATCTTATGCTCGTTTTTTTGAAAAAAAAATATTTTATATAAGAACCAAATACTGAAATGAGAAGTGCAATATATACATGGATTTTTTTATGCTCTTCGAGTACATCTTCTGCCCATCATGATTTAGTGACTTTTTTACGTGCATGTGATTTATCCAGATTAGGGAAATCATTCAAAATGTTGTTGGCCATTAAGTCTTGCCTGGTCAAGATCCCCACCAGTGGCGGTATTGTTTATGCACTGTATGTTTAATTTCACGTTTTTCAATATAGATGAATTGCAGATGTATTACACGGTCAAGTCAGTTAAGTCAATAAACTGCTGATTTTCAAATGTATTAAATATATTTTGTACGTTTCAGGCACATTGTTTGTGTTATAATAAACTGAGTCTTTATGCATGATTTACATAGTTGATTTACATACTCGTGTAACTTATCACAAGAGTTTTTGGTTTGGAGAATTACATATTACCACATTTGATACTAAGGTTTATGGTAGCTATAATATATGATTTATTTTCTTAAAATTGAAACTCTTTGTAATTCTGTAAGGGCTTTTTTCAACTTGTGTATTACTGTTTCAATTCCTTGAGAAATTGGGGATAATTTAAGTGGGCTTGTTCAAGATCTAGCAAAAATCAAGACAGAGATCATCGTTATTGAATTGTGATGTAAATTGTATAGTATAGGTTATATGCGAAATTGAATGAATATGTCATCATATGAAAAGTATTTGTGCCGCCGCTGCTTTGCGCGGGTACAATACTATATATATATATATATATATATATATATATATATATATATATATATATATATATATATATATATATATATATATATATATATATATATATCATGAGAACCTAAGAACCATTTGTGGTAATTAGATCAAGAAGATCTATGGCTGAAAATTGTCAAATGACATTTTCGTAATTATTTAAAATTTTGATGGTGGGGAATCTTGAAAAGATGTGCAAATGATATTTTTGGAATAAAAAAAATATGTTTTTTCTCTTTCTCTCTCTTTCTTTTTTTTTTCATTTTCATTTTCTCTTTTTTTTTTCATTAGAATTGATTTTTATAGTAAAAAAACGTTTATTATAAAAAAAATTTCTATATAGAAAGTTATTAAACTGCTAAAATTTTAACATATTCTATATAAAAATATTATGTAATATATGTAGAATGTTATATAATTCTATATATTTTTATGTACATTAACATTATTATTCACAATCTATGTAGAATGTCATGTTTCCTATACATTTATAAGTTTTATATACAAATAAATTAACTACTACAACAATAACAATTTTTTACATAGAATGATATGTAAGATATATAGATACATCAATAACAAATAAACTGATGAACGTATTTTATATATATATATATATATATATATATATATATATATATATATATATACACATATATTATCAGGTATCTATGTAGGATATCACGTATATTATGTAGAAATACATTAAAAACACAGTTTTAACAAATTAACAGTTGAAAATATTCTATGTAGATTATCATGTAATCTATGTAAAATATAATATATTCTATACAGATACAATGATAACAATTTACTAGTACGATAATAACAATATTTTACATATATACAAACTAGCTACAATCAATTTTGTATAGAATATTATGTATTCTATATAGATACAACAATAATAATATTCTACATAGATACGAACTAGCTACAATCAAATATGTATAGAATACTATTTATTCTATATAGGGTATCATAAATCTATAAATATACAAGCCAGATCTAGATAGAATACATAAAGAGTATTGCGTAATCTATGTAGAATATGTAGTACCGCGTGGTTCTATGTAGAGTATCGCGTAATCTATGTAGAAAATCGCAGATGAATTGAAACAAGAAAACAAAAATTCATTTGGACATTTTATCAAACCGTTGGTATACAACTTATACAAAATACACCAAAAACATAGTTTTAAACAAAAACAATAACCATTCGATTCTTTTGAATCATAAACAAAACTTTAAAAAAAAACATGTATATAACTATTACATTCATTCTAGATAATATCTTACAAAGAATATTCATTTCTTCTGAGAGAGAGAGAGAGAGAGAGAGAGAGAGAGAGAGAGAGAGAGAGAGAGAGAGAGAGAGAGAGAGAGAGAGAGAGAGAGAGAGAGAGAGAGAGAGAGAGAGAGGAAGAGGGCAGATTTTTTGTTATGGTTGGAAAAAATAAAAATTCATCTCTCCTACTTTTTAACCCTAAAATACCTCCGGCCACTCCCTCCCTCCCTCTCCCTTTCTCACTCTAAATTTATTTTCAAACTTCAAAATTTTCAACATCCTTCTCTCCCTCCCTCTCTCCATCTCAACATCCTACTCTCCCTCCCTGTCTCTTTCTTCTCTCCTTTATATCTCTCACAATTTGGATGTCCAATGGTCAAGAACTGACAATTTGGAAGTCCGATTGTCAAGAAATGAAAATCCTTAGTAAGATTTTATATCTAAAAGAATTTATTAGTTACATATATGTTTTTGTTAAAAAATATTTTGTATACGATTCACATGATTTGAATGTATTTTTTTGTTCAAAATTTTGTTTATGGTGTTATTTTGTATAAGTTGCATACCAAGTGTTTGATAAAATGTCTAAAAAATCTTATTTTTTTTGTTTCAGTCCATCTGTGATATTCTATATAGATTACTCGATATTCTACATAAATTACACGATACTTTACATCGAATACATGATATTCTACATAGACTGCGCTTATCTGGTCCTGGGGTTTCTGGTTTCTAATGGTTTTGTCTTTGATGGTTATGTGTCTTTATGTATTCTTTATAGATTTGGTTTGTATTTTTATATGATATATATGATACTTTAGATATAATAAATAATAATTTATACAGAATTGATTGTAGCTAGTACGTATCCATGTGGAATATTGATATTGTTGTAATAGTTAATTTGTTAATGTTGTATCTATATAGAATACACAATCTATCTAGAATATTTAGATCTGGATGTTATACTTAGATATGTGTTTTTTGTTAAAAAGGATTTTTATATATGATTCACAAGATTTGAATATTTGTTTTTTTTAAAATTGTATTTTTGGTGTATTTCGTATAAGTTGTTGTGATACCCTTGCCACAATAATCACAATTACATCACCCAGGATTAAACACAACCCATAATAAACCATTGATATGTAACTCTTAGTACATTACAGGAAATTGAAATAATACATAAATGAAATTTAAGTCAACCGCATTAGATTGCTACAAGGTGCCGTTCTAAGTCTACATACTTAAAAGTTATTACAACCATCCCGAATAATACCAATGCAATGTTCATCATTCAGTTTTCGATTGAGTAGTAGATATCCTCAAATACTCAAACAAATGACCTAGCTAAAAGTTCCAGCAGCGGAATTACCTTTTCCTTAAAAATATCAACAACTAAAGGATAAGTAAAGCTTAGTGAGTACAGAGATTATACATTTTACAAGTCCTTATCCATCACACAACGAGTAACACCATCGACAAACGTCGTGCACCTCTTCGCACACAGAATACGGAAACACATATGAGCACGCACCTCCATCGTGCGTTTGCACGGAATAACACATTCAAGTGAGGCAGAATATACCATTAGGGATGCAACACCTGCCCTTCAGGACCATAGAGGGATCAGTTCCATGTCATATGGCCTCGGTAGCATCGATTTACCATTTATAGCTCGAAAGCCCATCACATTGATGCACAACAAAGAACACAGAACATGTAATAACATGTAAACAAGCAACAATTAATGTGCATCAAAATAAACGCAAGTTATTAGAGTGCCAAACGAATATGAATCTACATGTCTCAATGAACAACAGGTAGCATAAAACAAATTAGACATATACAACCCTAAGTACTCACAGTGGGTGCGTTTAATAACTTCAAATATATATTGTTTCTCCTCGGGCTTTCATCCAGAATCATAATTTTACCCCACTGTGTGTTTAACAACACCAAAAGAGACCTATTACATTTTCATAGGATATACCATCAAAGTCTGTTTAATAGTGATTTTCATCAAGTTTCACAAGTTAAAGTGTTCAATCTTCGGAGTCACCATCTGAAATTCATAATTAGAACCCAATGTTCGAATCTTTACTAGGTCCGAAAAACCCATCATTAAATGTCCTATTATAATGCTGAAGTCCTCTAAAAATTCTGATTTTTAGACCTGAAGTTCGGGTCGTTTTAACCAAAATCGAAGTTCCCTAGAGCTGAGGCCGACTCGCCGAGTCACCCTGCTCAACTCGACGAGTCGAAGTCTGAAATTCGGATCCTCGGCTCGAGTTCTTTTATACCCGAGATATAATTCGAAATTAAACCTAACCGAAGTTTGGGTCCCCCACCCGAAGTTTGGGTCACACTAAAGTTCGATCCTACCCGAAGTTCGGGTCATAACACTTAAAAAATTCTTACCTGCATGATGTACTTGGCGACTCGCCGAGTCACCATGACCAACTCGACGAGTCGACCTGCAGTTCAGCAGGTCGCCGCCTACGGGTTTTTGCTTAAAATTTTGTCAAACTCAATTTTATTAACATGCAATCCAAACAGACGATAAATTAACATTTATTGGGTGTTTCTAAACCATTTTCCCTAACAATAACACTCCTTTTTATCCAGATTTGCCCAAAAATGGGGAAAAACTTCAAGAACACTAACGTTAATAAAATTCCATATTTCTTATCTTTTTGCTTGAATCCGTGAATGATTCTTGTTTCTGATGCTTATAAGTACTTCAATTGATGTTTTTCAACTCTAAAAACATACATGCAAGAACAAATTCTCAGATCTATGATTCTGATTTTCATATTTTAAACTCATCCAAGAAATCCACAACTTAAAAATCACTTTTCTTACGTTAATACAGACTTGAATCCTTGTAATATCACAAATTTCTTCCACGAAATTCGAATTCCAGCAGATTTTCTTGAGAGAATTTGGGTGTGATATGAAGATAGAAAGTTGCAAATGTGAGTTTGAAAGACTCAAAGAGTCTTTTATTCTCAAGTTTAGGTTATTTACACCAATGGTCCCTCCACTTTTATATCTTCTTTAAATAAAGTTTACATTCTTTTATTTTCACCACTAGCATTTAAAATTCATCATACTTATTTATAAATTGAAACTCTAAAACTTCTTAATTATTTAACATAACCGTCGACTTTTAAATTCCGATTAAATATAATTTCATAAATAATCCAACTTGGATACAATAAGTATGAAAAATTGGTGAGCGAGAACCCATAATCTGCTGAAATTTGACTACGTCCTCAATTCGGACCATCCGAAGTTCGGATGAGCCACACTTAGTGAATTTTTTAGTTTTTTTTAATGTTCACATTTATGGACCCATCCGAACTTCGGACCCATCCGAATTTCAGATCAGTAGTCAACAGTTAGAAACTATACAATTATTTTATATGTTTCAACCGATTTTCGGACCATCCGAAATTCGGATGGACTCATATAATATCAATTGTATATTTAATCCAACTAACTCCTTAGCTCGGTCCATCCGATTTCGTACCATCTGAATTCGGTCCCGATCCGAATTTTGGTTCACCCATCATACTTTTCATATATACTTACTTTTTTCGTGCATCATTTTCATCCAAATTTCTATCCCACCAGATATTCGGATCATCCAATCTGGATATCGCATGAACCGAATTCGGATCACTATTCATCCAAATTTCGGCCCATCTGAAATTCTACACTTAGGATTATTTTTATTTTTTCCATTTTAGGATTTTTACAAAAATTCAAAAATCACAAAAAAAATATATATATATTCCATGTCCTATGAACCGTTGATTAGAGTTAGGATAAGTGTTTGAGCGAAAACGTCAATTCTAACATTGGTCTCTTAACGATTGACTTTGGACTTTATTCAGTAGAATTTACGTTCTACTGATAAAAGACCCGATGCTTTAAACAAGATACACAGTTTCAAATTCACGCTTATCTAAGACTTAGTATCAATGCTTCATTCTTTTAAGTCTGATATACTAACACTGTTGCATGTTTACAGGACTCATGGATCTATAAATCATCTTAACCCTTCCGCATTCTCCGCTACCAAATAACAATGCCCAACTACCCGAATAATCTCTTCTTCCCTCTTCCCAGTTTTTTGAGTTTGCCCCTCACAACTAGCAGCTACATTTCTACCCTTCGCCACGAAGCCGAGGATATCACTTTTGATATTCTCAAAGGCCACCCCATTTTCTACGGCCTAACTACCGCCATTTCTGTACCATCCATCTACCTTCAACAGTTCTGGCATCACCTAACTTTTATATCTGATGTTGAACCCCACTTCACCACTACAATTGACTCCGTTCCAATAAAACTCACCCAAGAAGCCATTCGCCATATTCTCCGTCTACCCTCCGAAAACCACTCTGTTTCCAAAATGCCTTTGTCCCCATTCCTTCTCCAATCCAAACCCTGCAAGAAAATCAGACCCTAGGATATGATGGCCAACTTACAAGGCCATCGGAATTCCAGACAAAGCACCTCCAATCTCACTAGAGAGTCCTGTTTGATATCATAAACAAGTGCTTCACAGGCAAACATTCAGGACACGACTCCGCATCTATCCAAGTACTCGTGATGTTTGCCGCCTTTAC
The DNA here is from genome assembly GCA_020465985.1 of Centrapalus pauciflorus. Taxonomy (NCBI): domain Eukaryota; kingdom Viridiplantae; phylum Streptophyta; class Magnoliopsida; order Asterales; family Asteraceae; genus Centrapalus; species Centrapalus pauciflorus. The sequence goes on from JAANYP010008060.1 coordinate 310,886, forward strand.
ATACGATCGTCATTATGACTATTCGGAATTCATCTTCGAAGAATTAAAGAGAGCGGTTCAAGAGACACGAACCAGAAGAGGACGGAAATACATTTCATTCCAAAGGTTTCTACAACTCATCATACAATTTGCCATGGATCAGGTTTCTACAACTCATCATACAATTTGCCATGGATCATCCGAATCGAGATCCCAACGGCCACTGCCAATGTTGGGGTAACGGATATTCCATTATCGCTGCTTCATCAAGCTGTTCAAACGGAAAGGGTACGAGACTATATGAGGGCAATATATCTGAATGAGGCTCGGTCAGATCCGAAAGAGCCTAACCAGTCTGAAGGACAGGAGCGTTTGAGTGAGATCGAGGGAGTAGAGGCTGCAGTTGAAATATTTTAGGTACGGGTGAGCGGGACCTGTGTGTTGTGAGGGAGGGAGTTGAGGGTGAGCAGGAAGAGCCGGTCGACTCAGAATGGACCGTTTCTATCCAATTGAGGGATGAGCGTGCTGCATCTGAAGGTGTTTAAAGCCGTATCAGCCGGACTACCCATGATAAGACCACCAGTCCAGTGGTCGAACTTACCCCCACCATCCACTTGGTTTCACCTCAACGAAAAACCATTTCATTCCACGGCGAGTCTGTACATACACCATCACCCTCTCACTCGGAGAGAGGTGATGTTGAAGCGGGTCACCTGTCGCCCCCCGGTGACCACAGTTCTTTTGCCCACAGCTCACACCACACCCCCACACACAACGCACGACGCGTCCGTGGTGTCCACTCCTGAACAAGCCGCCTTCGTGGCAGCTCCGCAAACTTCAAGATCTGAGCTTCCCGCAGAGGAGCTAGAAATGATGGAAGGAAGACCTGGTGTTTTCAAACAAACGCCATCAACATCAGGCCATCCCGATATATCTCTCGATATGCTAACAACGGCTCTTCGTGCTGCTGGTTGTGTTACCCAGGCTGACCTGGACGCCCATAAGGAAGCTTCTGAGGAGTGACACACAGCCTTGTTATTATTTCTCACAGTAAGGGGGTTGCCTCTGAGGAACAGCCACCAGGTACCCGCTTAGTCCAATCACAGATAACCGAGCTCTCCGAGAAAATGGACAACCTTACTCGTCTTATCCTTCAAGTCCAGGAGCAGCTGAATAGCAGAATGGACCGCCTGGAATCAGCGGTCACTGAGTTACAATGTCGTCCTCAGGCTGAATCCCTAAAGAGAAAACATGATGATCAGGACGACCCTGATCGCCAAGAGGGGGGAGAAACGCCAACGGGTTCAGTCTGAGGGCGAGATGCTAAATGTAGGGGGAGCAGAAGCAGAGGGATAAGAGGAAGGGCTTGGGGAAAAGGCTTCTGAGGCTCAGGAAATGATTGAAGATGAACCCAGTTTTGAAGGCCCGGCTCCTTTAGATCCACTTTCGACAATGATGGAGTTTTATCCAATTTTTGAAAAGGTTGAGGTCATATTAGTGTCTGATACTGACAAAGACTATCCTTTGATAATTCCCAAGCCTGAACTTGAGTCTCCACAGAAATCGTCATCATCGTTTGAATTCTTAAACCCCACCCCACGTGCCTCATCAACAAATCTTATCTTTTATCCAAGCTACCTCCTCTACTCCAAAAGAAACCCCACCAGTCCAAAGGTCTCCCACAGTCCAAACAATACCCCAACCCCAAACCCAGGAAGTCGAGTCTTCAGGCCCTAGAACCGTGGATTGCTTTGATGTTAGGCCTGAAGTGACACCAATCCATGATGAAAATGATCTATATTAGGTTAATTGGTATTCAAAAGGTGGGGTACAGTCTTTGTCCGAGGATTTAAAAGAAGAGCTAAGGCGGGAACGTAGGGGGAGAATTTTGAAGTTACTTGAAGCCCCTCGTGCCGAGCTAGAAGAACCCCTAGTTCAAGGCCTGAAAGAATTTTTTAGAAAATTCCCCGTAAATGAGTTTCAAAATCCCTTTCCTGAAGAAAGGTTCAAAATGGTGTTCAGGAAGAAGTCTGGGTCATTTAGCAGACATCTACTAATGGTTCTAACCAATGCATCTTGAGCTGAACAGGCAGAGTACAATTAGATGATGCTCACGGAGAAAAAAACAAAGGCTGAATAATGGTCAAAATAAAAGATTGTAACGCTTAATAGGATTCATATGTACAAGAGAGCTCGAGTGTTATCTCCTGCATTTGAAGTTCTCTGAGAAGATGGATCAGTTCAGCTCTTGCATGAAAATGACCTAGAATTTGCGAACATAGACGACGTTCAGTTTCTGCACGATAAACTGAAGAACAGAATCAAGAAACGATTAACTCACATCACAGTGATTGCCGTCCTTACCTAAAGCATGAATCGTCGCTCTATAATTATGTGCTTAAGGGATTTCCAAATGGCGATTGAGAGCGCATTGGTTAAAGTTGGTCTAAAAGCCCCAGAACAATATATTTTTCTAGTAGACCATGATCCAGCTTACAAAGTCTTGATGGCTGGGCAGCCGGGAATCATCTTTTTGATTCGGAAACGGCAGAAAAGGTTCATATAAGTAGAAGATCTGCCTTGCTATTCCGATGGTACTCTCAGATTAGAGTCGAACTCACCAAGAGACTACAAGAAGATGATGCTCAAACTATCTCAGAACTTAAACGAAAACCGAAGGATATTCAAGACATGCTCAGTGGCATAGAACTGTTCAACGAAAGGCTACATATCAGGCAAGTGACTCGACGGTTCAACGTCGTCCTTGGCCTCAGAGAAACAACTGATCATGCCCGCGTTCAACCACAGTGATCGAAAAGTGTTGGTACACCCTGTGTGACGATAGCAGTCTAAGTATAGTCAGCATTTTGTGTAAGTCAAATTACGTAATATTAACTATTGACTAGTGTTTGATATATGTGATTTTGTGTGTGTTTGATATTTGTTGTTTGTATGTTTGAACTTGGTGTAACGTATTACAAGAAGTTCAAACATAAAGTTCAAAGACATATTCAAACATAAGTTAAATCATATGTTCAAATAGAAGTATGATAGTTGAAATTCGAATTTGATGTAAATTCGAATTTGCACTTATAGGTAGATTCGAATTTGTCAAGTGGACAAATTCGAATGGGCCTTGGGCCTGATTCGAATTTGTCCTAAGACAAACTCGAATCTGTTAGTATAATTAAGGATTAACTCGAATAATTATTAGACTTTGCAGAATTTCAGAGCGTGATTATGCAAAGGCGATCTCGAGTTTACTATTATTCAGAGATTGTTTTCGGAGAAAATCATCGAGTAGGTGCGTTTGTAGTCGTTCGTATAACATCGTGGTAGTCTCCGTGTTTCGTGTGTGTGATCCTATCGTCAAGCCGCTAACGAGGATTCTGCACTCGTTGGACGGTGTCGCGTCGAGATAGATCCGTAGAGTCAAGACCTTACAAGTGGTATCAAAGACATTGGGGTGTTCTTCGTGTTCATCGTGTTCATAAGCAACATCCTAGATTTCTTGACGTTTTGGACGGTTAATATCACGATTTTGGAGGTTTTTCGAGCTTATCAAATCAGATTTCGGGAAATACTTTGTTGTAGTTCAAGTTTTTGACCAAAATCAGTATTTTTACTTGTAAAAATATTGGTTTAATCCGAAAAACTTGAAAAACTCGAAGTATTAGCCGTTTTTCGAATTTGCGGCGCTCGAGTTTGTTAAGGGGATATTAGGGTTTGCTCATTTTCGAGTTTGACTGAAAATACGCTCCTTTCGAGATTCTTTAAAGTTTGATTCGAATTTGGCCATTTCGAATTTTCTTGGATTTCAGTTTTACACTAAAATCGAATTTGGATCTTTGAATTTAATTGGGGTTTCGAATTTAGTGGACCTTCGATTTTGTCACTAATTTCGATTTTAGCTGGATTTCAAACTTATATTCAAATTTAATTCCAAACAGGTTTAAATTTCATTAGATTCGAATTTACCTAAATTCGAAATAATTAATTTTAAATTAATTCGAATTAAATTAATTAAGTTTGAATTCAAATATATTTGAAACAATGACAAGTCTGCAGAGGTTTATTGAGATGGATCATGAGGTTGGGAAAGCGAATTCTCCACCAAAGTTGATAAACAAGTTCAAGATCCGGATATGTACTTTGGAAAATCAAAACCTTCAGGGGCAACTGATGTGAAGACAGCTACCGCCTTTTTCTCTGGAGAGACATCGACACCGACTGAATCAGAAGACTCAGTAAGTAGGGCTTTCTTAGGGTTTGCTAGACCAGAAGAAAAGCAGCATCAGGCTACTCCGGCATCTACATCTCAAGGGTATTCAAAGATGCCTATGAGCGCAAAATCTGCTGAAGACCATCTGAATCTGTTGGCTTCATTCGTGGCCGCTTACGGCAATTGCGTTCAGGGCAAAATTAACGATCCTGCACTTTGGGATGAGGATTACGATCAGGTAGACCTTGATGATCTTGAAGAGATGGATCTGCAATGGCAACTGGCCATGGTAACTCAGAGAGTTAAGAGGTTCATCAAAAGGACTGGTAGAAACCTCAACGTAAGTAACAATAAGATTGGATTTGATAAGTCCAAGGTTAAGTGTTACAACTATCAGGGGTTAGGACACTTCGCTAGAGAGTGTCAGAGACCGAAAGTAGAGAACTACCAGGGAAAGTATCATGATCAATCGCAAGGCCGATATCTACCGAGTAGTTCAACCAGTCCGGCTAATATAGCTGGTCTGTTATCCAACGTCACATCAGACAGACAGCTAGATGGAACTTGTGACTGGAGTACACATCCAAAGTCGAACGCTAGAGCCTTTATGGCTGAAGTGACTGAGACTGGTAGGGATGGAGCAGAGGAAAAGACAGGGGACAACAGTCAGAATGATTGCAGTCCGATGTGGGTAGAAAAGTCAGATGATCAGACGATTCTGGAGTTCGCCGCACAGATGGCCAACGTGGAATCAGATCATACAAAGGTAACTCTAAACTTTTCTCTTTTCCATGATTTATGCGTTTTATGTGCTACATCTAATGATAGGTTAAATTTAGTACTGGAATCACATCAAACCATATCTGCTCAAAATGAAACTTTAAAATCAGACAATGCTAGCCTTCTAGCTATAAAGGAAGATCTTAGAGATAAGCTTAAGGCCGATGCACATGATGTCGTAGTTCTAAAGGACAAGCTTAGTGAATAGTGTGTTAGATTAGAACTGATGTACGAACATGTTGAGGCATTGACAAAAGAGCTTAAAACCAAAGAAATAGAGCTAGCAGAATCTAAGGTGAAGGTAGCTGATGTAAATAGTAAACTTGAAAAGTTTAGGAACTCATCACTTAACCTAGGGAAAATCTTAGATGCACATCGTCAGTCTAAGAAGCCTGTCGGTCTAGGGTATCATGAGAGTCCTCCACCTTTCAATGATAATTATGTACCTCAACCTCAGGAGAACACTGACAAATCAGTTAAATCAGAGGAAATACTGGAACCAGTGTCTGAAAATGCTAAAGAAAAAGAAACTAAGGTGAGTGCTACTAATATCAAGATTAAGAAGGTTAAATTTGTGCCATCCTCTAGTGATAAACCTGTAGGACAACACAAAATTGACTTTAACGATCAGGAGGAGGAACCAGTTGCTATAGTTGAAACAAAAGAACCAGATACTAGTGAGACACCTTAGTCAAAGGGCACTCATAAAAAGTCAATTGACAAAATGTCTTGTTTTAGATGTCACAAAAGATACTACACCTAAGACTGGAAAGCAGGAACAACATAAGCCTTCTCCATGTGTTGCAAGCACCAGTAGTTCTCAAAATACTTAGAAAACTGTTCAAGCCGCACCTAAATCTGCTGTGAAACAAATGCCTGTGTCAAGTCGACCAAAAGAAGTGATTAGGACTAATTCACCAAATAGAGTCGTTAATCAATTTATGTCAGCACCGCAACAGAATTATAGGAGTACTACACCTAGCAGAGCTTACACTCCGGTTAGGTCACACACTTCTGTAAGACATCAAACACCAGGTAGAGCTCAGGGATATCAGTCGGAAATGCATTATAATCGTAGCTATTCGAGAGCTCCATAGCAAATGCCTACTCAAAGGCCGAGAGTGAACTTAAATCACTCTGCACCACAACAGACTCCAATTCAAGAACCCAAGTCACCTGAACGGAGAGATGGGTATTTGAAAGAGTTCAAGTATGTGGACAAGAATGGTATTACCAAGTCAGTTATGGCTTGGGTTCCCCGTGATAACTAACCTATTTTCTTTCATGTGCAAGAGATAACTACAGGTCCAAACAACAAATGGTTCGTCGACAGTGGTTGCTCCAGGCACATGACAGGGGAAAGAAGTCTCCTTGCAAACTTCAAGGGAGGGAATCGGGGATTTGTATCATTCGCTGGCAATAAAGGAGGAAATATCACCGGTACTGGAGTGGTCACTAATGGGACTATTAAATTGGATCAAGTTTATCATGTTGATAAACTGGTTGATAATCTCATTAGTGTATCTCAAATATGTGATAAGAAGAACTCAGTACTATTCACTGATACTGAGGCGTTAGTGCTAAAATCGGGGTTCAAAGTACCTGAAGAGTGGATACTGATGAGGGCTCCAAGGAACAATGACCTGTATATGCTCGACATGAACAAGCCGGAATCTTCGATGGACCAATTTGTCTGCTATCTAAAGCTTCAGAGACTGAGTCGGTTTTATGGCACAGACGCATGGCACACTTGGACCTAAGGAAAATGAACTACATTACGAAAAATGGACTGGTGCAAGGTGTTCCTATGAAGAGTTTTTCAGTTCGAGGATAAGTGTCTACCGTGCAAGAAAGGAAAACAACACAAGAAGGCACACAAGTCCAAGACTCAGAACTCAATCACTGCCACGTTCGATTTGTTGCATATGGACCTCTTCGGACCAATCAACAAAAGGAGTATTGGTGGTAGTTGGTACTGTTTAGTTATTACTGACGATTACTCACGTTTTTCTTGGGTTTTCTTTCTAGGTACAAAGGACGAGACGGCTGCCAAGCTCATCGGGTTCTTAGACCAAGTGGAAAATTCTTACGGAACGAGGGTTAAACGAATTAGAAGTGATAACGGAACAGAATTTAAAAACACTGTTATTGGTGTATATTGCCTATCAAAGGGCATAGTGCATAAATTTAGTGCACCTTATGAGCCACAACAAAATGGGGTGGCCGAACGAAAAAATAGGACATTGATTGAGGCAGTAAGGACCATGCTTTTGGATTCAAAGCTTCCTACCATGTTTTGGGAGGAGGCTGTGAATACCGCATGCCATGTTTTAAACCGGGTCCTTACTGTCAAATCATTGAACAAAACCTGTTATGAAGTTTTGAATAAACGGCCACCAAATTTAACTGGCATCGAACCTTTTGGGGTACCATGTACATTAATGAAAACAAAACATCAACCTATGTTTGGTGAGAAGGCTGACGAAGGATACTTCCTAGGTTATGTGCCGAACTCACCAAATAAAAGGGTTTTTAACAAATCAAATGGTACAGTAGAGATTGTGTATAACATTGAAGTCACAAGTTATACACATGAACCCCAAACTGGTCCGGAATGGATATTTGATTATGGCAAATTGGTTGAGTCATTTGACATTCTTTTGGATGGAAATGCAGGTACAATCGAATAGGACTTGTCGTCATTAAACTTGAATGACGAGAGTCAAAGTTTTCCGAGGACCACCTTTCCATCAACATCCAAGCCTACATCAACTGAAGATAGATCTCCGGAAGAAAATGATTCTGAAGTGCCTACAAACGAAAATCAGACAACAAGTTCTAACTCTGAAGACAGTGTCCATGAGGAAGAAAATGTGGAGTCTGAAGTCGTTCCCCCGTTAGGAGAGATAGGATCAAATTTGGGAGATAATCTGAGAGTAGACGAGATAGAGACATCTAGGATCAACAAGAATCATCCTATTGAGAGTATCATAGTATATCCTAATGCTGGTGTGAGGACTAGGAGTAGTTTGAATAACAACACAGTGTTGTTGTCGATGATAAATGACTCCGAGGCCTTTCATACTTGCCTCTACTCATGTTTCATCTCGCAAGTAGAGCCGAAAAATGTGCAAATGGCACTAAAAGACAACTCTTGGGTTGTAGCGATGCAGGAAGAACTTTCACAGTTTAGGAAACTAGAAGTGTGGGAGTTAGTTCCGTTACCTCGAGGAGAAATAGCAATAGGAACCAAATCGGTTTTTAAGTCAAAAGAGATGATCGGGGTATAGTCACTCGCAACAAAGCAAGGCTTGTGGTAAAGGGTTTCAACCAAGAGGAAGGAATCAATTACGATGAAGTGTTCGCGCCAGTGGCAAGGCTTGAAGCAATCCATTTGTTTCTGGCTTTTGCTTCCTTCAAGGGTTTTAAGGTTTATCAGCTAGATGTTAAGAGTGCTTTCCTTTATGGGAAAGTGAAGAAGTTGGTGTATGTGGAACAGCCGCCAGGGTTTACAGATCCGAAATATCCAGACAGAGTATATCGGTTAGATAAGGCTTTGTATGGATTACATCAAGCACCGAGAGCGTGGTACGAGACTCTATCCAACCATCTTTTAGAAAACGGGTTTGAAAGAGGGAGAATAGATAGTACACTATTCGTGAAGCGAAAAGGAGAACATTTCATCTTGGTACAGGTGTACGTCAATGATATCATTTTTTGATCATCAGACGAGCAGATGTGCACAGATTTTGAAAAGGTGATGAAATTAAAGTTTGAGATGAGTGCGTTGGGTGAGTTAAACCTCTTTCTGGGTTTGCAAGTCGAACAGATGAATGAGGGCATGTTTATTCATCAAACGAAGTATGTCTAGGACATCTTAGAGCGCTTCGGGATGGAAGGAACCAAGCTGACAGCTCACTTCTGCACGCCGATTCAAGTGAATCATAATATCGGACGGGGTACAGAAAGTGATGCCGATGTGGATTCGACGTTATATCGGGCCATGATTGGGTCACATATGTATTTAACTGCTTCTAGACCTGATATAATATTTGCTGTTTGTATTTGTGCTAGGTTTCAAGTTAATCCAAAAGAGATCCACATGAAAGCTGTGAAGCGAATTCTACGATACCTCAAGTCGAAACCGAAGCTTGGACTTTGGTATCATGCGGAGGGCGATATGGAATTGGAGGCGTTCACGGATTCAGACTACGGAGGACGCAGCTTGACGCGCAAGTCAACAACTGGAGGTTGTCAGTTCCTAGGAGGGAGACTCGTTTCCTGGCAATGCAAGAAACAGACTTCGGTAGTCGTGTCAATGTGCGAGGCTGAATATATTGCTGCTGGTAGTTGCTGTTCACAGGTTCTGTGGATACAACAACAATTGCGGGATTACGGTTTGACTTATACTCATACTCTTACTAGGATAGATAACCAGTCAACAATTGCAATAACTAATAATCCAGTTAAACATAATAAAACCAAGCACATAGACATAAGACACCATTTTATACGTGATTGTGCTGAAAAGAACTTAATCAAGCTGGTAAAAGTGGCAACGGATGATAATAATGCAGATTTATTTAAAAAAGCTTTTGTTAAGTCACGTTTTGAGTATTTAATTCAACTAAACGGAATGCGTAATCCAGAGTAAGTTGACCTTAGTAGAGTTTATTTCCTTTTATAGTAGTAGCATTTCATTCTTTTTATAGTAAGTTTAGTAGCTTAGGATATTTTCCTTTTATAGTAAGTAAGTAAGGTATTTTATTTTCTTACTCTTATTTATGAAAAACAAAAGAAAAAGGAGAGAAAACCATAAAAAGTTAAAAAAAAAAAAAAAAAAGAAGAACATCAGTAAATGAGTTAAGTCTTAGATACATAGGTTCAAAGTGACGAAAATTAGCACAATCTTTACAATCTCTAAGTGTTAAGCTTTCACATATAATGCACCAAAAATTCTAAGTGTTATACATTATATAGTATGATGTGTTGGTAGGCATAATACATATAGGGAGTCTCGAGGCTAATAAAATATTCAAGAAAAAGTCAGACGTGTCCTTAACTTAGATGTATGTCCAATTGGTCTTAATTTTTATGTTGGAGACATACAGACATTGATTCTAAATAAGGTATGCAAACTTTCTGGGGGATGTATAGCAACATCAGATACATCTTAAAGAAATGGAAAGAATAGAAAAATCATATACTGAGTTGAGAGTCAAAACAAGTAACTCTGTTGTACGTAAGTACAGACCTGTTGCCTCTAGTTTGACTCGAGTTAGCAAGATAAGTCGCTTTGTTGTACGTTGGTACAGACCTGTCACCGCTGTCTAGCTAGCTTTAAAAATAAACTTTAAGACAATCTAAGACACTTTGTTGTATGTAAATACAGACCTGTGTCCGACGTTTGCCTTTTAAAGAAAGTTTGCAATACCGAAAAGTTATAATCATTGTGTGTATGCCTTGATCATAAAAGTATGTCTATGTATGAGTCACGTAAGGTAATTTCTTGATAAATAAAAAGGCCAAGGGATATTCCGAAGTGTAACATGTTTAAAGGGAAAATAATACCAACAATCATCTAGAAATGTGTGTCACGACAAACAATAAAAGGTATAAAAAATTCCTAAGTGTGAAAGTTTGAATACTGAAAGCGCGTATTCGACAACGCTATCTGATTGAACCTTTCTTTGACTATACTCGTCAAAAATATTTTGTTAGGGTTAAGTATAGGTTCTAAATTTTAAAAACAATGTAGATTAGTCTAAGTTTAATTTTTTGTTCAAAATTTTAATTTTAATTTATTTTATTTTATTCTATTTTATTTTACTTCATTTTTATTTTTACTTATTTAGGAAAAATGTCAAAGTTACTAAGGATGCATTTTAGTTGAATAAATAAACATTGCGTGAAAATCGTGTGCTTAGGGTAAATAATTTTGCATAGTTTGCTTCGTTACACGAAAAAGTTGAAAAAGTTGAATTTAGTTCAAAGATTTTCAAAATTTTCAAAATTTTCAAGTTAAATTCGAGTTTAAGCCAAAATCGAATGAATATTCGAATTTGGCAGTAAAGTCGAAGTTGGGAACAAACTCGAAAGTGGTTAGTATAAATAGGTCAACAGTGAACATTCATTGGTCACCTACCTTCGAATTTAGTGCTTCGAGTTTATATTGAGAGATTTCGAGTTTACTGCTTCGACTTTGTCGTTTCGAGTTTTCAACTATTTGTCGAGTTTTTTGTCCGTTTGTGTTCAAGAATACTAACAAATCTAGGTATAATCGACATCATTGTACAACATTTAGGATGTTGTAGACTCAATTTGAGCCAAAATCGACCGATTTTGAGGTTTTAATGGTGTGAACTTTGTAATTCAAAATAACGAAGTTTGAACCTGTGAAACTTCAAATAAGTGGCAAATATCTTCAATTAGAACCTATTAGGACTAATGAATGTAATTTTCTAAGTCTAAAATGGTTTAAATATTGGAGTTGTGATTTCAAATTGCCCACATTTCGAGTTTGATCGTGGCTTCGAGTTTGTCACTAAACTCGAACAAACTAATAAACTCTAATGAGGGTAGTCTCGAATATGTTATTCGAATTTTCCATTAAAATTGAAATATTTGACTAAATTTTAAATCAAACTTGTAGAAATTCATGTGTGTTGGATTTTGAACTTACATAAGTTCAAAATAAAACTAATTTGAATTTAAACAAGTTTATTTTGATTTTGATCATTCTAATATATTATATACTTTATTGTGCAGATATGGCGGATAGAGTGTTTATCCAAAAGCACAATATGGTCGTTTCCCCAGACCGTGAGCTGCCTGAAGCTTAGGCATTACGCCAGATGGTGGATTTTTTGGCTGCTTCAAGGGTTTCTTATGCCCTTTCCCACAACGTCCAGATTGTGCTGCCGTATGTTCGGGAATTTTGGGACCATCTGCAGGTCGATTGTACTGTTACTCCGACAGTATTAAGGACCAGGATCGCTGGACAACCTCTCGTGTTCTCAGCAGATGTATTACACCGGGTTTTGCAGTTGGGTTCTGCCGAGCAAGAAGCTGGGCCGATAGACTTTCCATTAGAAGTCAGGCAAGCTGCGTTCATAATAATGGGGTATAGCCTTGATGTGGCAAAGGCATCATATATGAAGAGCGGGTTGATTGGGCAATGGATATATTTAGCACATGTCTTCATGGTGTGCTTCGCTCCGAAGAAAGCGGGTTTTGATTACATTGTGTCGAAGATTCAGTCGGCAATGATCGCGTTGGTCTACACCCAGAGGTTCAGTTATTCTGAAATGTTCTTTGCGGAGTTTGTTCACCAAATAACAGCTCTAGCAAGAGAAAGATTTTTGATGTATCCTAGGTTCGTCATGATGTTGATCAGACATTTATTGCCAAATCTGCCGCAACTGCCAGAGATTCAAAGTGTTGCAGTGATCGACAAGACGATTTTTGCTGATTGTCAAGCTCACAGGGGTGCATTGGCTAGACCAGTAGAGGCACCACTTTTTGGTGCTGTGGTGAATCCAAATTATCAAGCCCCAGAAGGTGCAAACTGGGTAGGAGATATTCAAGTTCAGCAGCAGCCGCCACAACAACAGCAACAGCAGAGGTCTCAGCAACAACAAAGAAGGAGGCGGAGACCTTCAGTTAGACAAACTCAGGCTACTAGGCCTTCAACGAGCAGAGTGCAAGAGCCAGAAGAAGCAGGTCCTTCATTTGTAGCCCCCATGACTGATCCACGGGTGGAACCTCAAAAACCGAGGCTTCCTACCCCTTGAGTTATAGGTGAGCAGGTACATCAACAAGGGGTTGATGTACAGGGTAACCTTGAGGTTAGAGAGGAGGCTGAAGGAGTTGTGAGGGAAGGTAATATAACAACCTAGCTTTTTATTTTTTTTAGTTGACTTAATAATGTAATTTAATTACATTGTATTTGTAATTTAATTAAATAATGAAATTATTTAATTAATTTAAATTATTTGGTATGTTAAATTATAAAGTTAAAATATTAAAAGAAAGAGATAAACAAAAGTTAGTGCTCAAAATGAGATTTTTGGTAACCAAAGAAAATATATACCCAAAATGGGTAATCTGTTGATTTCCATCAACAACTCACCCAAACAAATTCCTTCTTCTCTCTCTCTACATACGACATCTTCATCTTCAACCTTCATCAAGTTCATCAATGTTTCAACAAAATTCAAATTTCAAGTCAAGATTATGAACAAGCAAGTATAAACCAACAAATACTACAAGATTTTAAGGTAATTGTGCATCTTAAGTTATTCTTTGTTGCAATTGGAAACCACGGTTTCTTTGGGTTCAAGAACATAAAATCAGTTTCAAAAACATCAAAAATTAACCAATGTTTAGTATTTCAAATTTGAAAATTTATAGCATACATGTGAAAGAAAATTCTGAAATTTATGTATATGTTGCTGTCATTTGCATTCTGTTTTGTTTCGGAAAAGATGGCCAAGAAGGTCCTTGGGCCTTCGGCCCGCACTTAGATGCATTCGGGTGTGTTTTTGTTCATTAAACAATTTATCTTTTGTCATTGTTTCGCTGCTGGAATTCAAAGAAAAACAGAAAGAAGTAAAATAGTGAAGGTTGTTGGTACATCCTGTGTGACGATAGCAATCTAGATATGTAATAGATAGTCATATGTAATAGATAGGGCTTTATTAATACAAGTCATGTTTGGTAGTTCATGATTGTGTATGATGTTTACTTTTGCATGTTAAGTTCATGATTATGAAGATAAGTTCTTGAGGTAATGAACTTGTGAGAATGTTGGTACACCCTATGTGATGATAGCTGTCTAGATTTGTAAAAGATAGTCATATGTAATAGAAAAGGCTTTATTAATACAAGTCATGTATGTTTGTTCATGATTGTGTATGATGTCTACATTTGCATGTTAAGTTCATGATAGTGAAGATAAGTTCTTGATTGTGAAGATAAGTTCTTGAAGTGAGAATAAGTTCGTGAAGGCATAGGCCACGAACTTAAGTCACACAGTACGAACTTAGCAATCCTAAATTTGTATGTTCTTGGGCTTGAACTTGTAAGTTCGTGGGCTTGGGCCTTGAACGAACTTATATGTAATAATATGAACTTAATCAATTAAATTCAATAACTTTCGGTGAAATACGATTTTCAGAGCGAGTATCAGTGCACGTAAGAGCCAGAAGTGATTTCAGAGAGTTATAGGAGCAATACATCGTGTGGCGTCGGTTTCCTATCGGCTAGCATCGTGTTCGGCTCCGTGTTCCGCGCGTGATCGATTTGTTAAGCGTCTAACAAGGATTCCGCACTCATTGGACGATGTCGCGTCTTGATCCAATCCGTAGACGTGGAGACCTTACAGAGAATAAGTTCTTAAGGCATAGGCCACGAACTTAAGTCACACAAGTTCATATGAACTTAGCTAACCTAAGTTCATATCTGCATGGGCTTGAACTTGTAAGTTCATGGGCTTGGGCCATGCACGAACTTAAGGGTTATATTATGATCTTGTTTGTGTAATTTCAGGGACTTTTGGCAAAATACGTTTTCAGAGTTTGTGAGAGCTAGAAGACGAACGAGAGAGCCATTTCATAGAGTCTTGGAGCGATACATCGTGTAGGGTCGGTGTCATATCGGCTGACATTGTGTTAGGCTCCGTGTTTTGTGCGTGATCGATCCGTTAAGCGTCTAACAAGGATTCAACACTCGTTGGACGACGTCGCGCCTTGATTCGATCCGTAGACGTGGTGACCTTACAAGTGGTATCAGAGCACATCTTGAATGTTCTTCGTGTTCGTCACGTTTTGGTGAATATTCAAAGGGTTTCTTGGCGTTTTACGGATAAATCACGTGTTTTTCGAAGTTTTTAGTGTTTTCAAGCAATTTTCTTGGCAAATATTCATCTTAGTTCAATTGTTAAGTCTAAATCATTGTTTTTTATCTTAAAAACATTTATTTGATCTGAAATTTTGAAAAAGTCGAATTGTTGGCCGTTTCACGAACTTGCAACGCTTAAACTTAGAAGTGTTTTTAAGGTTCTTCAAACTTGTCAGACGCTCTTCCACAAACTTGTCAGGCTCTCGATGTTCTCAGAATTCGAACTTGTCTGATTAGGGTTTGTCGAACTTGAGTGTCTCGAATTTGGCAGGCTACGAACTTGATAGATCTCGAACTTGTTAGACTCGAATTTGTTAGACTTGAATTAGGGTTTCACGAACTTGGGTCCTTTGAACCTAGTGATCTCGAACATAACTTTAAATAAATTTAATTTGGTAAAACGAATTTCATTAACTCCGTACAAACTTGATTTCAAATTTAATTTAAATATTAAATAGTTTAAGTTCGAGAACAAAAAGTGTTTTACGAGAATGTCAAGTTTGCATAAGTTCTCTGAAATGGATCACGAAGTGGGCAAATCAAATTCACCACCCACGCTGATGAAGATTGAGGACTATTACTTGTGGAAAGATAGGTTTACGGACTTCGCTACATTCAATGATATGTGTATGTGGATATGCATTGATGAAGGTTACGTTTCCCCAACGCAAGGGCTCGAGGGCAGATTGAAAGTTTTGTCCTGTCAAAATATGAAAGAAGATGACTAGAAAATTTATGAAGCTGAGAATCGAGCCTTATCGTAAATTAGAATGGCATTACCTTTGGAAATTCTGCGCACGTTCAGAAATCACAGAACTTCTAAAGAGCTCTGGAAAGCTCTAGAGAAGAGGTGTGAGGGTTATCCTAGGGTTAAAAAGGGGAGAACCAAAATATTGAAACAGCAATTTGCGATCTTCAAGGGACTGAAGAATGATCCTTGGATGAGATAGTTACAAGGTTCTATCATCTGTTGACCAAACTTGATAACCACAGTGTTGAGTATCAAGAAACTGATAAGATTGAAAAACTTCTAGATGCTTTACCAGCAAAGTGGGAGATGTATACTACGTTGATAAAGCATGATGAAGATAAACTGGCAACTCTTACCATTGAAGAAGTGATTGGACTCTCTGGGCATACAACTTTAAATTACAAACTAAAGAGATGGAATATGATCAAGTACAGGATCCTGAAATGTACTTCGAAAAGTCCAAGCCAGCAACGTCTAGTGTACCGAAGTCGGGGGTTATAACATTTTACTCGAGAGAAGAAGAGAGCATACCTGCAGAAGCAGAAGATGTGAGTGGTAGGGCATTTTTAAGGTTTTCTAAACCAGAAGATCAACCACAAAGTTCGACATCATCTTCTCATGGTTACACCAAAATGCCAATGAGTGCTAAGTCAGCTGAGGAGCATCTAAAGTTTCTAGCTTCGTTTGTGGCAGCATACGACAACTGCATTCAAGGAAAAATAAATGATCCAGCTCTATGGTAGAAGGATTATGATCAGGTAGATCCAGATGACTTAGAGAAGATGGACCTACAATGGCGACTGGCCATGGTCACACAGAGGGTCAAGCGGTTTATGAAACAAATTGGGAGGAACCTCAGTGTGACCAACAATGTTGGGTTTGATTAGTCAAAGGTGAAGTGTTACAACTGTCAGGGGTTGGGACATTTCGCTAGAGAATCTCAAAGGCCAAAGGTTGAGAACTATCAGAATCCGTGAAGATATAATTCAAGCAATTCAGGGAATCAAGCTTCTCTAGCCGGGTTACTGACAAATGTATCCTCTAACAGACAGTTAGATGGTACTTATGACTGGAATTCACATCTGAAGTAAAATGCAAGAGCTATTTTGGCTGAGGTAACTGAGACTGATAGTAGAGCTGAAGCAGAAAAAGAGGACACCCAGCAGTCCGATACAAATCCTTTGATATTGGAAAAATCTGAGGAGCAGACGACTCTGGAGTTTGCAGCACAGATGGCCAACGTGGAATCTGATCGGAAAAAGGTATCTCTAAACTTTTCAACATTTCATGATTTATGTGGTTTATGTACTATGTTAAATGATAAGTTAAACCTAGTGCTAGAATCACATTCATCCATGACAGCTCACATCCAATCCTTAAAATCTAACAATGCTAGTCTTCTAGATATTAAGGAAGATCTTATGGCTAGAATGAAAGCTGATGCTCAAGATGTAGTAGTTCTGAAAGACAAATTGAGCGAGCAGTGAGTCAGGAATGAGCTAATTTATGAGCATATAGAGTCATTGACCAAAGAGATCTCCCTGAAAGATAAAGAATTAGCTGAGGCTAGGGTTAAGGTTGCAGAGGCTAATAGTAAAACTGAAAATTTTAGGAACTTGTCCTTGAACTTAGGCAAAATCTTAGATTCGCAGAGACAGTCTAAGAAACCAGTTGGCCTAGGAAATCAAGATGTGCCTCCGCTGTCCAATAGTAACTATGTGCGTCTCCCTCAGGATAAGACCAAAGAAGAGCTTGAATCAGAGGAAGTAAAAGTAACTAAGACTAATAAGGAATCAACAAGTAAGGTGTCAACAACAACCCCTAAGGTTAAGAAAACTGTTAAGTTTTTGCAGTCTACTAGTGGGGCAAAACTAGAAAAGGCAAAAACTGTGAATGATAATAACCAATAGGTGTTGAACACAGTAGTTGAAAAAAATCGGGACATTAGCAAGACTCCTAAGTCAAAGAGTGCCTATGAGAAGCCTATTGACAAAATGTCTTGCTTTAGATGTCATGAAAAAGGGCATGTTGCTTCTAGTTGTCCCTATAAGAAACTAGAGTCAACACCTACTGTAGGGAAGCAATAACAACAAGCCTTAAAATCAGTACCTAGTATTGCAAGCTCAAGTAGTTCTCAAAATTCTAAGAAGAACTTGAATGCAACATCACGTTTAGGTACTAAACAAATACTGGTGTCAATCATACAGATTGAAGGGCTTAGGTCTAATTCACAAAATAAAGTCCCTAGTCAATCATGGTCTGGACCACAACCCGTCATTAGAAATGTTACCCCTAAGAGGAGTTATATTCCAGTTAGGTCTCATACTCCTAACAGACATCAGACACCAGGTAGAGCCCGGGTATATAACAATGAAATGCATTATAACAGAAATTACTCTAGGGCTCCACAACAAATGACAACCCAAAGGCCAAGAGTGAACATTAATCACTCAGCTCCACAACAGGTTCTTAATCAAAAACCCAAGTCACCTAATAGGAGATATGGGTATTTGAAAGATTTCAAGTATGTGGACGAGAATGACATTACCAAGTCAGTCATGGCTTGGGTTCCCCGTGATAACTAATGTATTTTCTTTCATGTGCAGGAGTTAACTACAGGTCTTAACAACAAATGGTTCGTAGATAGTGGTTGCTCTCGTCACATGACTGGGGTAGGAAGTCTACTGACGGACTTCAAGAGTGGGAACAAGGGTTTGTCTCATTTGCTGGGAATAAAGAGCCAATATCACTGGAACAGGAGTAGTCACTAATGGGACGATCACTCTTGAGCAAGTCTAATATATAGATAAACTTGATCACAATCTCATTAGTGTCTCTCAGATCTGTGATAAACAAAATTTAGTCCTATTTACTAGAAAGGAAGCGTTAGTACTAAAGTCAGGATTCAAGATACCTGAACACTAGATTATGATGAGATCCCCAAGGGTGAATGATCTACATGATGGACATGTTAGTAGCAAATTCATCGTTGGGATCTATTTGTCTACTATCAAAAGCTTCAGAGTCCGAATCTTTGTTGTGGCACAGACGTATGGCACACTTGCACTTAAGGAAGATGAATTATATCATGAAAAATGGCCTAGTGCAAGGTGTTCCATTGAAGAGTTTTCAGTTTGAAGATAAGTGTGTGTCGTGCAAGAAAGGGAAGCAACATAAGAAGTCATACAAGTCAAAGACTCAGAACTCAGTCGCTTCCACCTTCGATTTGCTGCATATGGATCTCTTCGGTCCAATCAACAAAAGGAGTATAGGTGGTAGTTGGTACTGTTTAGTTATTACTAATGATTACTCATGATTTTCTTGGGTTTTCTTTTTAGGTACAAAGGACAAGACAGCAGGCACGCTGATTGGGTTCTTAGACCAAGTTGAGAACTCATACGGGAAAAGGGTAAAACGTATAAGAAGTGATAACGGAACAGAATTTAAAAAGGCAGTAATTGGTGTATATTGCCTAACCAAAGGCATAGTGCATCAATTTGGTGCACTATATGAGCCACAACAAAATGGGGTGGCAGAACGGAAAAACAGGTCATTGATCGAGGCAGCAAGGACTATGCACTCGGATTCAAAGCTTCCCACCATGTTTTGGGGGGAGGCAGTGAATACTGCGTGTCATGTGTTAAACAGAGTCCTTACTGTTAAATCATTGAACAAAACCTGTTATGAAATTCTGAATAAAAGACCATCAAATTTAACTGGCTTTGAACCATTTGGGGTGCCATGTACTTTATTAAAAACGAAACATCAACCTAAGTTTGGTGAAAAGGCTGACGAAGGATACTTCCTAGGTTATGTCCCAAATTCACCAAACAAGAGAGTTTTTAATAAAACTACTGGTTCAATTGAAATTGTGTTTAACATTGATGTAACAAGTTATTCACATGAACCCCAAATTTGTCGAGAATGTTTATTTGATTATGACTCAGTGTTTGAATCATTTAACATTCCTTTTAGTGGTGATGCAGGAACTGTGGAAAAAGACTTCGCATCTTTAAATCTTAACGACGAGGGTAGAATGTTTCCAAATTCGAGCATTACCATGACATCTGAGACTACATCGACAGAATATAGGTCCCCAACAAACGACAAACCTTTGTTGCCTACGGATGAGAATCAGATAAACAATTCAGCCTCAGAAGACTGTGATCACGAGGAGAATGTTCTATCTGAATTCACACCCCCGCTAGGTGAAATAAGATCAAATTTGGGAGATAATCTTCAGGTTGATGCAATTGAAACATCAAGGGTAAATAAGGATCATCCGAATAAAGACATCATAGGGAATCAAAATTCCGGTGTGAGAACTAAAAGTAGTGTGAATATTAACCAAATTGCTGTTATCGATGATCAACGACTCCGAGGCATTTCACACTTGTTTATACTCATGTTTCATTTCACATGTCGAGCCAAAAAAATGTACAAATGGCTCTGAAGGATAATTCTTGAGTTGAAGCTATGCAAGAGGAACTTTCACACTTCAGAAAGCTAGAAGTCTGGGAGTTAGTGCCTTTCCCTCGTGGAGAAGTTGCTATAGGGACCAAATGGGTCTTTATGTGCAAAAGGGATGATCGGGGCATAGTTACTCGTAACAAGGCAAGACTCATGGTCAAAAGGGTTCAACCAAGGAGAAGGGATTGATTATAATGAGGTGTTTGCACTAGTAGTAAGACTTGAGGCTATTCGATTGTTTCTAGCGTTCGCGTCCTTCAAAGGCTTCATAATATATGCTAGACGTCAAGAGTGCCTTCTTGTACGGAAAAGTGAAGGAGTTGGTGTATGTCGAGCAACTGCCAGGGTTTACTGATCCCAAGTATCCAGAGAAAGTATATAGATTGGATAAGGCTCTGTACGGCTTGCATCAGGCACCTAGGGCATGGTACAAGACACTATCTACTCACCTATTAGACAATAGGTTTGAGAGAGGGAGAATAAATAGTACACTGTTCGTTAAGAGGAAATGTGACGATTTCATACTGGTACAAGTATATGTGGACGACGTCATCTTTGGGTCGCCAAATGAACAAATGTGCAATGATTTTGAGAAGGTTATGAAGTCAAAGTTTGAGATGAGTGCGATGGAAGAGCTGAACTGTGACACCCTTGCCACAATAACCACCATTTACAATTCACCCAGGATTATTCACCAACAAACAATAACATAATGATTTGATAGCTTAATTTACAGAGCGGAAGCATAAAATACTAAATAAAATAAAATAATACAAATTTGTCATACACACTACGGTGCTACATAGGTTACACGTCTAACTCTACAAACTCAAACTGTATTACATCATCCCCAAATTTATTACAACAGTGATTCCATAAACCAAATACCAAGTTAAACAGTAGGATTCTTCAAATGCTTTAACAAATGTCCTAGCTAGATGGTCCCGCAGCGGATTTCCCTTTTCCTGTAAAAAGTCAACAACTGAGGGGTAAGCTAAAGCTTAGTGAATACCATATGATTTTACACATTCTACAAATCATTATGATGCCACCCAGAGAAACCGCGGTAACACATACCGTATACTCCACATGTACCCAAGGTACGCAAACCCGAGCCGCAGCTCCTTCGAGCTGACACTCGGCATAAGAAAAACGAACCATCTGAGGCAGACATTACATCGGGGATGACTTACTGTCTATCCTGACCACAGAGGTGTCAAACTCTTGGTCATATAGCACAGTAACATCAGAGTATAGATGCGACCACGCAGGTCCATCGAAAGGATTCACAAAAAATGAACGGACATGCAACAAGTATGAATGTGCATCAACATATACGCATGTTAGTAGAGTGCCAAACGAATATGAAACAAAATGCCTCAGCAGGCAATGCAAACATAATGCAGATGCAGCAATGTTAAAATCAAAGGTACTCACAGTGGGTGCGTTATTAATCTTTAAGCAATATTATCTCTCCACGGGATTTCAACCGGATCCACAAAGTATCCCACTGTGGGTTAAACAACACCACAAGGATCCTGTTTCATTTCCATAAAGTAAACACATCATCATTACATATTCCTTAACAACTTGACATCAACTTATTTAAACGAAAGTGTTACAACATTCGGAAACGTCATCCGAAACTCATATTATAAACCGTTATTCGAGGTGTTATTATTCCCAATTAACCCTCCATTATATGCCTTACTATAGTAAAAAAGATATCCCAAAAGTGTGTTTATTTGACCATTAATTCGGGTCCTTTTAAACCCATCCGAATTACCCAAAAATATAAAGAACTCGCCGAGTAGGACAGGAACTCGCCGAGTTCCTATCCGAATTTCGGACCCTTCACTGAATTTCGGACCCATCCGGATTGGGTTGACCCATCCGAGTTCGGGTTGACCTATCCGAATTCGGACCCCTCCGAGTTCGGTTCTTAATTTGACTTCGGTCCTATCCAAATTTCGGGTCTCATCCGAATTCGGGTCCCAACCGAATTCGGATCCAACACTTATGAATTTTTGAAGGTTTATTCAAAATGTTATTGAGAACTCGCCGAGTTCCCCCTGAACTCGCCGAGTTCACATGCAGGTTTTGCGTTCGAAACTTACGGATTTTCACTAAAAATTTCCAAATTCAATTTATAGCAACATGCAATCAATCCTAATGTTTTATTAACATTATTGGGGTATTTTTACATCATTTTCCCCACTCATAACACACTAATTCGTCCAGATTGGACTAAAAATGAACAAAAACCTCAAGAACACTAAAGTTCACAAAATTTCAGATATCTTACCTTCTGGATCGATTCAACCGACGATTCTTGTTTTCCTAAGCTTCAGTAATCTTCCAAGAATGATTTCCAACTATTATAACAAACATGCATCAACGATTTCCCATATTAAAAATCCGAATTTTGAACCTTTATTCTTCAAAATAAAAACCTCAAAACTCACAATTATGTTCATACCTTGATTCAGTTCGTTTCCTTGTTAATATTCAGGTGCAATCCATGAATTTGATTCCACAAATTCGAATTTCAGTAGGGATTTCCAGAAATTTAGAGAGAGAGAGAGAGAGAGTTTCTTGTGTGTTCAAGTGATGAAATGAAAATGAAAGACACCAAAAGTCTTTTATTCTAAAGTTTCGGCTATTGACACTTTTAGCCCCTCAACTTTTCCGGTTCCAATAAATACTGATTTTGTCTTAGTTTTACCCTTACTAACAATTATAAATCATAATATTCCATAATAATAATTCAAAATTCCATAGCTTCATAATTTCTCAAAATAGCAACCGACTTTCATAATCCAATTACATAATCATTTTCGTAACAACTTAATTATACAAAAATTCTTCTAGTTATCCCAATTACAATAAATTAAATCCAAGGATGTTACAACATGGGCTCCACCACGCTCAACTTAGTCCTCGAAGTTGCTCGGATTCGAACAGTTTCGGATACTTCTTCAACATCTCTGACTTAGTCTCCCAAGTATGATTGGATCCTTTGTGATGCTTCCAACGTACAAGCACCATTTCAATCTCCTTGCTTCTTAATTTCTTCACTTTCGTATCTAACACACACTCCGGCTCTTCAACATACCGGAGCCTTTCATCAATCTTCAACTCAGTGTGGTCTGCCCAATCTTCGTTTTCGGTTGTGAACGACTTTCTAAGGTTCCCCACATGGAACACCGGGTGTATGCCCGACATTTCTTCCGGAAACTCCAACCGATACGACTGATTTCCTATTTTCTCGATAATCCTGAATGGTCCAACAAATCTCAGAGCCAACTTTCCTCTCTTTACAAAACGTGTAACACCTCTCATAGGCGACACCTTCAAATAAACCCAATCATTCACATCAAAACTGACTGGTTTATGCCTCCTGTCGTAATAACTCTTCTTACGATCCTGGGCCGCTTTCATATTCTGTCTCACCAACTGAATCTTCTCATTCGTTTCCTGCAATAATGTCGGCCCAGCAATCGGCGTTTCACCGGGTTCCCTCCAACATGTAGGAGTCCTACATCTTCTCCCATATAGAGCCTCAAACGGCGCCTTCTTGATCGTTGCATGATAGTTGTTGTTGTACGAGAATTCTATCAGTGGTAAATGATCGTCCCAATTACCACCAAGGTCCAATACACACGACCTCATCATATCTTCCAATGTGAGGATGGTCCGCTCACTCTGACCATCAGTTTGCGGACGGTAAGCTGTACTCATTGCTATTCTCGTACCCAACCCTTCTTGTAAAGCCGACCAAAAGTTGGAAGTGAATCGGCTGTCCCGATCCGATACAATAGACTTTGGCACACCGTGTCTAGAAATAAAGTGTGCGGACTTAGTTAACCTATCGACTACTACCCAAATTGCATCGTGTTGACGCCTAGTTTTCGGCAATTTTGTGAGCTCCCACTTCCATTCCGGAATGGGAAGCGGTTGCAAACTACCGTATGGTTGCTGATGTTCGGCTTTCACTAACCGACAAGTTTTGCATCTCTCCACGTACTGACCTATGTCTTTCTTTAATCCCGGCCACCAAAAGTCTGCTTTCAGCTCGTTGTACATCTTTGTGCTCCCAGGATGTACAGAAAATTTCGATTGGTGAGCTTCTTCTATTATCACATTTCTCATGCCTCCATACTTTGGCAACCAGATTCTTCCGTAAATTCCTTTCAAACCCGATTCACTAGTTTCCATATTCTTCATTCGCACCCTTATATCTTCATTACCAACGTTTTCTTCTTTCAAGGCTTCCTCTTGAGCGACCTTGACATCATCAATAATAGTGGATGTCAACATGTAGCAGCAATCCTTGTCATATGCTTTGCGACTCAAAGTATCGGCTACCACGTTAGCCTTTCCAGGATGGTAAATGATTTCACAGTCATAATCCTTTATTAGTTCCATCGAACGTCTCTATCTCATGTTAAGTTCTTTCTGACTGAAAATGTACTTCAGGCTCTTATGATCCGTGTATAACTGACACTTAGTTCCGTACAGATAGTGTCTCCATAACTTCAGAGCAAAAGTGACAGCTGTCAACTCAAGATCATGAGTTGAGTAGTTCTTTTCATGCTGCTTAAGTTGTCTTGAGGCATACGCGATTACCTTTCCACGTTGCATCAATACCGCACCAAGTCCCAACCTCGAAGCATCCGTGTATACCACAAAATCTTCATTGCCCTCTGGTAGAGCAAGTATCGGTGCTTCACTTAACGTCTTCTTCAAAACATCAAACGCCTCTTGCTGCACGGTTTCCCAGACTAAAGGTGCATTCTTCTTCGTTAAAGCAGTCAAAGGAACTGCAATCTTTGAAAAATCCTTGATAAACCTTCTATAATAGCCCGCCAACCCCAGAAAACTTCTGACTTCTGTAGCTGAACGAGGCGACTCCCAATTCCTTACCGCTTCTACCATAGCCGGATCTACAGATATCCCAGCTCCCGAAATAACATGTCCCAAAAACTGAATTTGTTGCAGCCAAAACTCACACTTTGAGAATTTGGCATACAACCTTTCTTTTCTTAGTAATTCCAGCAATTCCTTTAAATGATCAGCATGTTCGGCTTCAGACTTAGAGTATACCAAAATATCATCTATAAACACGAACACCGACTTGTCTAACATCGGTCTGCAAACTCGGTTCATCAAATCCATAAAGACAGCCGGGGCATTGGTTAACCCGAAAGGCATAACCAAGAACTCGTAATGCCCATAACGTGTCCTAAATGTTGTCTTAGGCACATCCTTTTCTCGAACTTTCAGCTGATGGTACCCCGACCTTATGTCGATCTTAGAAAATACACTCGCCCCATGTAATTGATCAAACAAGTCTTGTATCCTCGGTAGTGGATACTTGTTCTTGATCGTCAACTTATTCAGCTCCCGGTAGTCAATGCACATTCACATTGTGCCATCCTTCTTTTTCACGAACAATACCGGAGCTCCCCACGGTGATGAACTTGGTCGAATGAAGCCGTTGTCCAATAACTCTTGAAGCTGTGTCATCATTTCTTTCATTTCAGTTAGGGCAAGACGATAAGGAGAATGAGCTACCGGTGCAGCTCCAGGGATCAAGTCAATTTTAAATTCCACTTGTCTCTCAGGCGGCACGCCAGACAAGTCTTCCGGAAACACATCCGGGAATTGTGATACAACAGGCACATCGGCCAACGTCTTCTTCTCAGCCTTGGCATCTATAGCATATGCCAGGTAGGCGTCACATCCCTTTGCAACAAGCTTTCGAGCTTTTGCAATAGTCACAAAACATAGATCCCCGCTTCTCCTATCCCCGTATATACAGATCTCACGCCCCTCCGGGGTAGTTATCTTGATCATACGCTTCTTACACACTATGTGGGCTTCGTTCTCTACCAACCAATCCATCCCGATAATTACATCAAATTAACTAAACTCGATCGGAATCAAGTCCAAATTGAAGACTACATCTTCAATCACTAAGGTGCAGTTACGGTATACATGATCTACTTTGACTAGAGTATTACTAGCAGTTTCAATATCTAGTACAGCAGATAACTTTGATAAAGGCATAGACAATTGTTGAGCAAACATAGTAGACACAAACGATCTATTGGCACCCGAGTCAAATAACACTCTTGCAGGTAAAGAGTTTACAATAAACATACCCGTGACCACCTCCGGGTTTTCCCTAGCCTCTTCCGCGGTTATCTGGAAAGCACGAGCCGGTGCCCTTTGTGGCTGGTTACGGCGGTTGATTGAACCACCACTAGATCCTCCAGATGATCGTGTTGTCGATGGAGCAGCAGCTGCTGGAGCATTCTTTCGACAATCCCGACTATAGTGCCCCCATACCCCACACTTATGGCAAGCATCAGATTTCCGTGGGCATTCATTCTGAAAGTGGCCCAACTCTCCACAGCAAAAACACGCACGCCCATTTGTGCACCTGCCGAAATGTTCCAGATGGCGCTTATTACAATACTGTGGCTCGGTGTTGATAGAGTAAGCACGTGCACGACTAGAAGAACTAGACTGTCGACGAAAGGACTTTTGCGGCGAGTACTGCGATGATCGTGAAGAACCAGAGTAGCATCCTTCGCGTTGACGTTTCGGTGGTGAAGGTTGAGTTGGGTTAGCTGAAGCAGCAGCGGACCCCATCACGTATCCAGACATACTTAGAATCTGTTCCACATTTCTGGCGGCTTCCAGTAGACCAGCAAATGTGGGGTAGCGTACATTGCTCATCACCCTTCGGATTTCCAAATCAAGACCAGCCTCAAACCTGGTCACTTTCCTTTCCTCGGTATCCACTTGATGAGGCGCGAACAAACTTAGCCTCGTGAACACTACAACATACTGGGACACAAACTTAGTCCCCTGAATTAACGTCATGAACTTAGCCTCCAATCTTCGGCGCTCATCAGCCGGGCAGTATTGCTGAGTGAAGACTTCAGTGAACTCAGCCCATGTCATTACAGAAAGCTTCTCCATTGTTAAGGCATTCACCATCGAATTCCACCACATAACTGCATCTTTGGTGAACATTGCAGTAGCGAACCAGACCATATCCTTCTCAGCACAATCGCTGATTCGGAATGTCCGTTCTGTGGCTGTTAGCCATTCCAAAGCGGCAACAGCATCCCCCAATCATTGAACTCGACCGCTCCATTTCCCTTAAAGTCCTTGAAACGACAACCCCTGGGCTTATTAGATGACCCAGTGTTGTCACCTTGCTCGTCATCGTTTCCCTCTCTTTCCTTATTCTTTCTCTTCTCCTCTCTTCTGTTAGCTTCGGCCTCATCTCGAGTCCGAAACTGGTCTTGTATCATCCGATTTTGCTCAGTCATCATGGCTAGCATCATTTCTCTCGTCTCTTCAGGTGTCATTCCTCCTCCAGACATGTTCTGAAATATAAAACATATAACTTATTTAGTAACATGTCATTAATTTATAGACACCACCCAATTGTCCCATATGATAGTCAATATTCTTATGATTACTAGATCGTAACCTATCTTAGTTCAGATCATTACTTAGAATCACTACATGTCAACACTTAATGTTTGAGACCAAGACCTCACGAACACTTGAATCTCAAACTACTGCTCTGATACCATAAGTTGTGACACCCTTGCCACAATAACCACCATTTACAATTCACCCAGGATTATTCACCAACAAACAATAACATAATGATCTGATAGCTTAATTTACAGAGCGGAAGCATAAAATACAAAATAAAATAAAATACAAATTTGTCATACACACTACGGTGCTACATAGGTTACACGTCTAAGTCTACAAACTCAAACTGTATTACATCATCCCCAAATTTATAACAACAGTGATTCCATAAACCAAATACCAAGTTAAACAGTAGGAATCTTAAAATGCTTTAACAAATGTCCTAGCTAGATGGTCCCGCAGCGGATTTCCCTTTTCCTGTAAAAAGTCAACAACTGAGGGGTAAGCTAAAACTTAGTGAATACCATATGATTTTACACATTCTACAAATCATTATGATGCCACCCAGAGTAACCGCGGTAACACATGCCGTATACTCCACACGTACCCAAGGTACGCAAACCCGAGCCGCAGCTCCTTCGAGCTGACACTCGGCATAAGAAAAACCAACCATCTGAGGCGGACATTACATCGGGGATGACTTTGCTGTTTATCAGTACCACAGAGGTGTCAAACTCTTGGTCATATAGCACAGTAACATCAGAGTACAGATGCGCCCACGCAGGTCCATCGAAAGGATGCACAACAAATGAACGGACATGCAACAAGTATGAATGTGCATCAACATATACGCATGTTAGTAGAGTGCCAAACTAATATGAAACGACATGCCTCAGCAGGCAATGCAAACATAATGCAGATGCAGCAATGTTAAAATCAAAGGTACTCACAGTGGGTGCGTTATTAATCTTTAAGCAATATTATCTCTCCACGGGATTTCAACCGGATCCACAAAGTATCCCACTGTGGGTTAAACAACACCACAAGGGACCTGTTTCATTTCCATAAAGTAAACACATCATCATTACATATTCCATAACAATTTGACATCAACTTATTTAAACGAAAGTGTTACAACATTCAGAAACGTCATCCGAAACTCATATTATAAACCGTTATTCGAGGTGTTATTATTCCCAATTAACACTCCATTATATGCCTTATTATAGTACAAAAGATATCCCAAAAGTGTGTTTATTTGACCATTAATTCGGGTCCTTTTAAACCCATCCGAATTACCCAAAAATATAAAGAACTCGCCGAGTAGGACAGGAACTCGCCATGTTCCTATCCGAATTTCGGACCCTTCACTGAATTTCGGACCCATCCGAATTGGGTTGACCCATCCGAGTTCGGGTTGACCTATCCGAATTCGGATCCCTCGGAGTTCGGTTCTTAATTTGACTTCGGTCCTATCCAAATTTCGGGTCTCATCCGAATTCGGGTCCCAACCGAATTCGGATCCAACACTTATGAATTTTTGAAGGTTTATTCAAAATGTTCTTGAGAACTCGCCGAGTTCCCCCTGAACTCGCCAAGTTCACATGCAGGTTTTGCCTTCGAAACTTACGGATTTTCACTAAGAATTTCCAAATTCAATTTATAGCAACATGCAATCAATCCTAATATTTTATTAACATTATTGGGGTATTTTTACATCATTTTCCCCACTCATAACACACTAATTCGTCCAGATTGGACTAAAAATGAACAAAAACCTCAAGAACACTAAAGTTCACAAAATTTCAGATTTCTTACCTTCTGGATCGATTCAACCAACGATTCTTGTTTTCCTAAGCTTCAGTAATCTTCTAAGAATGATTTCCAACTATTATAACAAACATGCATCAACGATTTCCCAGATTAAAAATCCGAATTTTGAACCTTTATTCTTCAAAATAAAAACCTCAAAACTCACAATTATGTTCATACCTTGATTCAGTTCGTTTCCTTGTTAATATTCAGGTGCAATCCACGATTTTGATTCCACAAATTCGAATTTCAGTAGGGATTTCCAGAAATTTAGAGAGAGAGAGAGAGTTTCTTGTGTGTTCAAGTGATGAAATGAAAATGAAAGACACCAAAAGTCTTTTATTCTAAAGTTTCGGCTATTGACACTTTTAGCCCCTCAACTTTTCCGGTTCCAATAAATACTGATTTTGTCTTAGTTTTACCCTTACGAACAATTATAAATCATAATATTCCATAATAATAATTCAAAATTCCATAGCTTCATAATTTCTCAAAATAGCAACCGACTTTCATAATCCAATTACATAATCATTTTCGTAACAACTTAATTATACAAAAATTCATCTAGTTATCCCAATTACAATAAATTAAATCCGAGGATGTTACATGAACTTCTTTCTGGGTTTACAAGTTGAACAACGAAAGGAGGGGATGTTCATTCATTTAGACGAAGTATGTCTATGATATTTTAGAGCGCTTCGGGATGGAAGGAACAAAGCTTACAGCACACTTCAGTACTCTTATACAAGTTAATCATAATCTCAGACTGGGTACAGATAGTGATATTGATGTGGATCCTACTTTATATCGGGCCATGATCGGGTCACTCATGTATTTAACTGCTTCTCGACCTGATATATTTCTTGTTGTTTGTATTTATGACAGGTTTAAAGCTAACCCCAAGGAGATGCACATGAAAGCTGTGAAGCGGATTCTGAGATAACTGAACTCGAAACCGAAACTGGGACTTTGGTATCATGCTGATGGACATCTGGAATTGGAAGCTTACACGGATTCAGACTATGGAGGGCATAGGTTGAACAGGAAATCAACAACGGGTGGTTGTCAGTTTCTTGGAGGGAGACTGGTGTCCTGGCAATGCAAGAAACATACTTCGGTAGTGGTATCAACATGCGAGGCCGAATATGTAGCTGTGGGGGGTTTATGTTTACAGGTTCTATGGATTCAACAACAATTGCGGGATTATGGTTTGACTTATACTCATACTCCTATTAGGATAGACAATCAATCCATAATTTCCATAACCAATAATCCGGTAAAGCACAGTAAAACTAAGCATACAGATATAAAACATCATTTTATTCGTGACTGTGCTGAAAAAAACTTGATAAAATTGGTTAAAGTTCCAACGGAAGACACTTTGCGGATCTGTTCACAAAAGCATTTGATAGATCACACTTTGAGTTGTTAGTCCAACTAAACGGAATGCGTAATCCAGAGTAACCTGACCTCAGTCGATGTTCTTTCTTTTTAAATAGTTTTAAGTTATCACTTTATCTTTTTAGTTCTTTACCTTAAATAAAAAGAGGGGGAAAAACAAAAAACAAAAAAAAAAGAAGGGAAAACCATAAATATTTTAAAAAAAGAGAATATTAAAAAAAAAAATGAGAGAAGACTTAGAGTCTAAGGTTCAAAGTGATGAAATTTAGCACAGTCTAACAAACTCTAAGTGTTAAACTTTCACACGTAATGCACTAAAAACTCGAAGTGATATACATGTTCATGTTCTGATATGTTAGTAGGCATAAAACATGTAAGTTTTCCTGAAAGTTAAAAAACCAATCATGAAAATGTCATATGTGTGACTAAGTTAGATGTCTGACCAAAAGGTCTTAATTTCTATGTTAGAGGCTCACATACATTAATTATGAATGAGGTATGTAAATTAATCTGGGGGATGTATGGCTTCATCAAAATACATCTTAAATATAGAGCAAGTTTTGAATCGTAAAGAAAGTCGAAACATGTCGCTTTGTTGTACGTAAGTACAGACCTGTCACCGCTGTTTTGACTTAAATTAGCAAAACATGTTGCTTTGTTGTAGGTAAGTACAGACCTGTCAGCGCTGTCTTGCTAAAATAAAAGAAGGATGCTCTACCCTAAGACAAACTAAGACACTCTGTTGTACGTAAATACAGAACTGTGTCCGACGTTTGCCTTTTAAAGATGATTCACAAATACCGAAAAATGATAATCATTGTATGTCTGTCTAGATCATAGAAGTATGTCTAAGCATGGGACACGTAAAGGTAGTTTCTTGATAAATAATAAGGCCAAAGGAAAATCCTATGTGTTGAGTGCTTAAGTGGACAAACATACCGACAATCGACTTGGGGTGTATGTTACGACAAACAATCAAAGGAATCAAAAATTCCAATGTGTGAAAGTGCAACACCGAAAGTGAGTTAACGAAGCTATCTGATTGAACCTTCTTTGACACTCTCGCAAAAATATTTAGTTAGTGTGTTTTTATCTTTAAATTATTGTAATTTAATTTCATTTTTATTTAACTTTATTTATTTTATTTTTTGTTTTGTTTTGTTTTGTTTTATTTTAGTTTAGATCATTTTATTTTTTAATAAATAGGAACGAGGTCAATTTACTGGGATGCATTTTAGTTGGAGAAACAAAATTGCGTGATAATCTGTTTTCTTAGTGTGAAGGGTTTCGTAAAGTTGAAAATGATTAAAAAATGTGAAAAAGTTACAAAAGTTGAAAAAGTTGAAAAT
This sequence comes from Centrapalus pauciflorus, assembly GCA_020465985.1. Classification (NCBI taxonomy): domain Eukaryota; kingdom Viridiplantae; phylum Streptophyta; class Magnoliopsida; order Asterales; family Asteraceae; genus Centrapalus; species Centrapalus pauciflorus. The sequence goes on from JAANYP010008060.1 coordinate 343,017, forward strand.
TTTTCAAAGTTTTTCAAGATTTGAACTTAAGTTCGTGAACCTCTATGTTCGAACGAACTTAATTGAGCTAAGTTCGAGACGCAGTGGAGTATAAATAGGACAAACGCATTTATTCTACTCATCTACTCACGAATTTGTCTATACATGAACTTATTTTGGCGATCTTGAACTTATTTTGGCGACTTCGAACTTATCGGCAATCTATATTTTATTCCCTACTTCACGAAGAAATCTCTGCTGCTTCTCGAACTTACTAGTGGTTAGTGTCTATTTATCACACAAGAAACTAATTAAGTGATGTTTTGGACCTTTTAATGGTTTAAAATCGAACGTTTTGGTTTTACTATAACCGAAAACTAAGCATTCAAAATACAAAGTTTAGGGTGATAAAACTTAAAATAAAACATAAATAACCTCGATTAGAACCTATTAGGACTAGATTCATCGGTAATTTAAGTCTAAAAAGGTTTAAATCATGAGTTTGTCTTTCAAATAGCCGACTTCGAACTTGTTCAAACAAGAACAAGTTCGTAGTTCATCTAGAACACGAACTTAGGGCAAAATCTACAAGTTCGAATGACTTCGAACTTAACTAAGTTCGAGGTGATTCAAACGATCTTAAGCTTAAGTTCGCAGGAGATTATGTTCGTAGGGCCTCTTAGAGTCAAACGAACATAACCTTAAGTTCGAAGATCATTAAATTCGTAGGCATTTGAGTCACACGAACTTACACATAAGTTCGAATGACTTTAGTTCAAACGAACTTAATCAAGTTCGAATGGCTTCAACAATTTTCAAAAATTAATTTTTTCAGAATTTAACTATTTGCTGGTGCAGGAATGGCAGATCGCGCTTTCTTCAATAAGAACAATATGATCATAAGCATAGACCTCCAAGCTACTGAGGCGCGACAATATAGAGAAATTTTATAGTTTTTGACACGATCAAGGATCTATTATGCATTGATGCTCATGGAACTCGGCTCATAGTGCAGCGGCAAACAGTTCATCAACCATCCTGCAGTCTACAAGATGAAGAAGAAAATGAAGACTTTGTGTAAGCAGAAGAGGCGTTGGTTGCTAGGCAACAACGGGCTAAACGCCAACGCCTACATCAAGCAGAGCCGTCAACATCAACCTTCGTTCCATCATTAACCACCGCCATCACTCCATCAACATCAACAGACACCCAGACCATTAATCAACCAAAGCAAAAGTTGATTTCCAAACAGTCCAAATTTTTCAGCTATCCAAGGCAGTTACTGAAGTACAACAACATAATGCCCAGTTAGATCAACACAATGCAGAGTTATATAAGACTGTGGCGGCTCAACAACAACAGATCGCTACACTACAAGCCTTACTAGAGCAGATTTTAAAGGATCGTGCTGCTCAAAGGGAGAGTAGTTATAAAGAAGATGAGCTGAGGGGCAAGAGAAGAGAAGACGAAGGAGATGACCCAAGTGTCAAAAAAGCAAATGAGCTAGCAGATCTTTCAAAACAGACTGTTCAGCAGGCTATAGTTCAGGGGGAGTCTGGTTCGTCGTCTAGGGTTGAGAAGGATAAGGGCAAGGCTCCCGAGGCTACAGATGTAAATGAAGAAGAGTTAATTGGAGCCTTGTTGGACCTGGATGAAGACGAGATTCGGTTTGAGTTTGAAGATTACATAGATCAGGAGGAGATTAAAGAAAGAGAAATCATTCCTGAGGATGTAGCTGACTGGAAATCCGAAGACGATGTAGTTATGGATGAAGATGATGAAGTGGTCATTCAGAAGCAACCTGTCACGGAGCTATACGAGAATGAAGATCAGAACGCGATAGACATTGATTTGCTGAGATCCATAGATAATGATGAATCAGAATTTGATACAACTGACAGGGAGCTGACCAAAGAGGAGAAGAGGACTTTGTGGTTTAAAAAAGGAAGTGTAAAAGGCTAAATTGGCAGTAAAGAAGAAAATGAAGATCCCTATTCCAGGAAAGATATCTGGTGGGATTCTAAGTTGGTTCTTTGACAGGGAACTGCAACTATTTGTTCTGAAAAGAAGAGACGGGCTAGAGTACATGCAAAGAAGGCTTAAAGTTTTTAATTCATTGCCTAAATGTGAAGTTAGAGTTGGCATGGAAATAATTGATCAACCTGGAATGTTTGAGAGAATTAAGCCAATGATAGGAAAGCGAGTCATGGATGAAACAAGAATAGATCCATTGACAGGCAGGCCATGACTTTTAAGCGCTTGAAGAAGGTTCCGTTGAAGATCAGACCACAAGTTGTTCTGAGGAACATGTAGTGGTGGTATGTTGACAATGAGACAGCTGAAGCAATAATAGAAGATGAAAACGAGAAAGTTATTTTGAAGGTATATGATCCCCTGCATCTTGTAAATCTTTCTCAGGGTGACTTGCAGAAGCTTCATGAGAAAAAAGAGGGATGAGAGATGGAGTTCAGCGGGAGACACATAGGGGGGAAACGAAAATTTCATTTTATTTTATAAAGTTTTCATTTATTTAAAACGCGGTTTTATTCAAAACGCCGGGGTCATTTCAAGTGAAGGAATTTAACCCAGGTTGGTATGAAGAAACCAGGGTCTTTATTGCTTAAAAAACCGCCGCCGCCGCCGTCGCCGAGACTGATGACTGATGAGAACTCGACGGTCGTCGATGTCTGGAAGGGGGTCGCCGGAGTGTTAGGCACAAAAAGGCCTCAGTCAAACCTGTTCTGCATCTGAGGGGAAGATTATTAATCAAACCTGTTGATGCTTTTGAAGGTTGAATTTAAGGCCTGTTATATGCCTTATTTAAACCTAAAAAAGATTTGCAATATCAGTCTAAAGTTGTTCTATGTGTTGCATGTGTTGCAACAAAGGCAGTTTTGCTCAATCCCTGCTCAATCTAAGGGGGAGGAAACTATTCCTGAGGGCAGGCCAAGCAGCAGAAGGAGACATCTGATATTAGAAGAAGAAGAAGAGGAGGAGGAAAGTCCTGAAGCTGCTATCACTAAAGCAGCTAAAGGTAAAGCAATAGCAGCAACTGATCCTCAACAGCAGAAAGCAGTAGAAATCCAATTTCACAAAGCCAGGGCCAAAGAAATGGGTCTTCCTATGCATAAGTACTTTGAGTTTAGAGAAGAACAGCTTCAAGCCCTGGAAGCTCTAAGAAAAGAAGAAGAGTCTGCAAAAGCTGCTAAGTCTTTTGTACTTCAAGAGGCAAGGAAAGTTAAGATGTTCTCTCTTGTTGTGCAAGAGAAAATTCTAGAAGCTGCTAAGGGATCAGCAGAGGAAAAGGAAGCAGAAAAAGAAAAGGGTGCTCTGGCCTCAGTGACCAAAACTCAAGTACCCTCTACTAGAACCCAATTCCATTTTGACAACCTGGCAAGAAAGAAGTTTCATGATGTTGCTGACCGAAGACTTGCTAAGGAACCAATTGTTAAAGCTGTTCCTATTTCAAGAAAAGGCAAACAGTGGAAACTGCAAATTACCAGGATGGGTTCAACAGGCCCTGAGCTGGAATCTTATGATCACACTGATGTTGCCCAAGTGGGATACAGGGAATGGGTGGAACTAGCAGTTTGCCCTGAGCCAGTCAAAGTCAGAAACGGCTAAGACTATCAGGGCATATGTGAAAAAGTTAATGGAGAGAGTGAAAGATCTTGGCCTGATCTCAACTGATATAAGTGAGGGTGTCTCTGTGACATATACCAAAATTAAGGCCAACAGGACAAGGAAGGACACTGAAATGGAACTACTCCTTGCACTGATTGAACAAGGCGATTATGCCATTGAAATGAAGGGAGTTGATCACAGCCTTCCCAGTGGAATAGAGTTTGAAGATGGCAATATTATTGAAGAGCCTGAGCTGGGGGCATTTTTTGTAGATCCCTTAACTCAGAAGAAATGCTTTCAAAGAGCTTCAGATCTATACAAAGTGGATCTGAGACAACTTGTGGCCTTCAGACTTGCAGTTTCATTCAGGCAGTCTAGTAAGTGGAGAGCAGCCGTCTGGGATCAGCTCAGAGGCTTCTTTGAGAGAGGTGAACTTGAAGATCCCAAGTTCATGGCAATAAGAAGTGAAGTTCAAGAACTTGAGGAAACAAGGGAAGAGTTGGAAAAGATGTTTCAAGATCCCCCTCCAGTGTGATGAAGTCCATCTACCATCTAGGTAGGTGAAGAATGGAAGCTGTCCATCAGTTGGACAGGCTTACCATTATCTGTTCCCAACAAAAACAGTCCAATGTACATTAGTTGTACTTTAATTACAAACGTTGTAATTTTCCTTTACATTAGTTGTAATATACATTAGTACATCAGTTGTACTTTTGTAAGAACATGTGTTGTTCTAATATAATAAAAAATCAGTGTATATATAAACTGATCTTTTACTTTATGTTGATGTTGTAATTCCCTTTCAACAAATGTACAGAAAAAATATATAGTGACTTTTGATAAGACCAGCTTAGACTGGTTATTGCAAATAGGGGGAGATTGTTAGGCACAAAAAGGCCTCAGTCAAACCTGTGCTGCATCTGAGGGGGAGATTATTAATCAAACCTGTTGATGCTTTTGAAGGTTGAATTTAAGGCCTGTTATATGCCTTGTTGAAACCTGAAAAAGATTTGCAATATCAGTCTAAAGCTGTTCTATGTGTTGCATGTGTTGCAACAAAGGCGGTTTTGCTCAAGCTGTTCAGTCTGCTGAACAGGCTGAACATAAACTGTCTACGCTGCTCTACACTGATGAGCAGCTTGGGCAGTTTACAAGTGTTCTGTTCTTTGTGAACAGAACCTGTTCTTTATGAACAGGCTAAACACTTTATGGAATGTGTGTCCAAGTCCTCATGTATTGTTTTTGGCTACAAGATCAGTTTTGTAACATCCGGCATTAAACCAGGTTAGCAACTACGACCTAATTAGTATTTAATGGCCAATTATAACCTAATCAGTGGTCAATAGAAATTAATCAAGTGATTAACAAGATTTTTTAGAAAATTCAACTCAATTATAATCAAATTCATCGGTGCGATGAATCGGGAAAATCAATTAATCCGATCAATTTACGATATGAGGGATTAATTCAACTAAGTACATAATTAAATTATGATTAGTGACACTAATCATACACTAATACAATTACTTAACATTAATTATGCAAGACTAAAACAATTCATTAAAACAATGCATCCATAAGTATTTTTGAAATTACAAGAAAAGGGAAATACAAGAATACATTTCTAAATACTTTTATAAAAAAAAAAATATAAACACATGTATATATCATGTATATGGCCGGCCTTAAGGCCTTAGGCATGTGTTGAATTAGTAGTTGACTTTTAATTAAATAATATTACTTTAAGAGATAATTGCGCAAAAAACCCTTAACTTGTCAGGTTTTTGTGATTATATCCCCAAACCATTTTTCGTTGTATAGAAAACCCCGAACTAACTAAAAATCAGTAAATCAAGGTTTTATCAATGGTTAACCAGTTGAAACCGGTTATTAATCCTACGTGGACCGATAAATAACTTACGTGGAATAAATTTTAATTGTTGAAACCGGTTATCAAGTATTACGCATCATCTAAACACTCGTTGATAATGTAATACCGTTTAAAAATTACAATTAAAAATTTTCAATGGGGGTTTAAATAATTTGTAATACTTGGAAACCGGTTTTAACAATTAAAATTTATTCCACGTAGGTTATTTATCGGTCCACGTAGGATTAATAACCGGTTTCAACCGGTTAACCATTGATAAAACCTTGATTTACTGATTTTTAGTTAGTTCGGTGTTTTCTATACAATGAAAAATGGTTTGGGGTTATAATCACAAAAACCTGACAAGTTAAGGGTTTTTTGCGCAATTATCCCTTACTTTAAACACCATCATTTTGTTAAAAAGTGCACTCAACTTTTGTCTCCCATGCCTTTCATCATTTGAAAGACCAAATTTCCTCTATAAATAGAGAAGTCTTTCATTCATTTTAAACACACCAAAAACCTCTCATTTCTCTCCTAAAATCCGGCCAACATACACACACACCACAAAATTCTTCATTCAAGTGTTCTTCAAGTGTTCTTGGTGTTCTTCAAGAGTTTTGGTTCATACCTTGCAAGAATTTCAATTTCTACTCAAAATCATCTTCCAAATACATCAAAGTAAGTAAATACTAACTTATTTCATCTTATAATTATGTTTATATAAGTCTTGCATAATATATATAATCACCAACAACAACAAGTTACATAAAAACCCAAGTTTATAAGTTTCTAGTTTTTATTTTTAAGTTGTTTCTTTAAATGTGCATATGAATATATGAACACATTATAAACATGTTAATATTATGAAAACATGTGTTATATATGTGTTATATAACTTATATAACGTTTATACAAGTAGTCTTTGAATAAACAACAAGAATCATAAGTTGTTTCAAGTTTATAAAACTGCGGATTTTCGGCAGAAAATTTATATCGACTTTGAAAAATCATAACTAATTCATAACTCAACGAAATGAGTTGATTCTTGTCTCAAAAGTTAGATCTATGTCCTAACTATAGATCTGTAATTTTTCATAATTTATTTTGAAGTTTAAGACCTCCAGAAATTATTTGGGAAACCGAAAGTTTGACAGCTCAAAAATGGCCAACATAGCGTTTTTAACGAGCTCTTTCACCAACCTAAACAACTCGAAAAATGGCCGTTCATGATTCTAAAAATCCTTTGTATCTAGTAGTTTAATGTCCTAGAAAACCAAAGTCTAAAACATTTTGGAGCTTGGTCAAAAACAGCCTCAAAGTAGGCCGAAAAACCTCCGAAAAAGCTGAAAAATTATATATATATAAACTTGACGTTTTAAGCAAATCTTATTTATAAACTTGTAACGTTGGGTGATTTAAGACATAAAAATCTATAAATATACCTATTATCATATATTAGTGATATTAAGTCATTATTATCATTTAGGACTCGGTTAAACACCTCCGGTTTCATCACCCATCAAACAACGCACATTTGCATTTTTGCGCATATTTTGCCATCACAATTCCAGTGAGTCTTCATAGCCCCTATTCTCACTATCTTTAGGGGTGGAAATACATGCACTGTTTTCATATGGACATCAAAACTGTATATTTCTTATATGTATTACATGTGGTTCCATTAGCCCTTATATCATGAACCGTTAATTGCATTTATTTGTAAGCGCGAATATATTGTGGATAGATCTATCGGGAGTCATGTCCCCCATTCGGGTTAGTTCGGGTCGGCTAACAGCGAGTGCATATATATTCAACACACGGTATTACGTATGGGGATACTGCACAGGGCAAACTCATTTTAATTAAGCTTCGGTTGCATGATGGTTTATGTAATACATACACGGAATTTATGATTTTATAAATTCAACTCATCTGATAATGTCCATACAACTGGTCTTTTCGCGTAAACCTATGAGCTCACCAACAATTTTTGTTAACGTATTTTAGCGTGTATTTTCAGGTAATTAAGGCAAGTATGCCTCGGACGTATTTTACTTTCAAGCTTCCGCATCCATGGAGTCGCATGCATATTCAAATTAACGGAGATTTAGCTGCATTATTTTGGATATTTTAATTATGTAATTAAATCTCTGTATTTTGCGAACTCCTTTACTCATATCAGTCTATGTAAAACATTGCTATATTTTCAAGTTTCAATGATGTATTTTAAAAACGTCCATATAGTGGTCGTTCATTATGATTATGGTTACGCTTCCGCACTCGTCACGCCTCGCTGCCAACCGGGGTAGCAGGGTGCGACAGATTGGTATCAGAGCCATAGTTATAGTGAACTAGGTTGCATTAGTACCTAGACTATAACTGTTACAAAAACTAAACTTTCTTCAAGAACTATGAACACATATATGGACCCTGATGACAATAACATGTCGAAATTCACCCCTAGGGAAAGGGTGTGACTAGCACAACGGGAGTTTATCCCGATACCTGCCCATCAGCCAAGCCCGCCGCAGTAGTAACAGGTGAACGTAAGACAGTGGGGATGGATGCCTCACATTCTCTAAGAGTGGAGAAACAAGGAAAGGATCCCAAGCCAGATAGAAACACCATCTTCTCCTCAAGTGCCGACACATACCCAGAAACCTACGTAACAAACGATGCCTCTGTTGGTGGCAAGGGCCGCCAGACACGACCCCAATTTCGACAAAATCCACCGAGAGGTCGGTGAGATCCTTGCAAGGGTTAGGCAGGAGGCAATGCAAACCCCCAATAAACCTTAGGCCAACCAGAATACCCAGGCGATTCAACAAAGACGGAATATACAAATTATGTCCACGCCTAGCAGAGCGCAAAGCCAGTAATGTAGAACTAACCCAACGACTTAACGCTCCGGAGTACGAGGAAACCCCAGAGGCATCTCTTTATAGTATTTCTCTAGGCTTTACTATCTGATATATCTTAAGGTAAATAAGGCTTAAGAATTTAGAAAATTCTGACCATATCATATACAAAGATTAAGTTTCAAGATGTTGGAATATGTTTTAGTTGATGAAATATCAAAGTCTAGGGACTGATTGTGTAATTTCCTTATAGTTTGTAAATTTGTATAAATAGTCATGTTGACTTTCAAAATAGAGAGATTTGGTCAGAATATCATTTTGTACGCATTCAATTCTGAGAACAACAGCTCTGTACGAAGAAGAATATTCCAGTTCATCATTGTGTAATCATCAAGAGTATCAATCAAATCATTTGGTTAGTATTGATTAAATTCTGTGTTCTTATTAATTGCATCTAGTTGATTGAATTGGTAGAAACTAATTTTCACAATTGGTATCAGAGCTTTGGGATGAATCATTCTGTTTGAGATTAAATCTGTTCTTCGAGTTCTTGAGTATTTTTTGAAAAAAAAAAAAAAAACCCTAAAATCAATAGGGTTTTTGATTTTGTTGATCATTCAAAGTGTTAAGTGGATCGAAGGTTCAGGTTTCAAAGACGAATCAATTGAATACAAACTTGTTTTGATTTTCAAAACACAGAAAAAGATCTGAGCAATTTTCTGAAATTTTGAAAAAGTTCAAAAACCGGTACTGTTTCATTGAAAAAGTCTGGTTTAGATCAATTTTTGCATAAAAGTGCTTTACAAAAAGTGTTTGTATTCAAAAACCTTACCTTCGATTACAATTTGAATGAAATTGGGTAAAATTTGGATTTAATCTGAATTTAAGACTTGAAAAACTGAAAATTCTAAGAAACTCGAATTATACACATCTTGTGTGTAAATCGAGTTGAATATAAGTTAATCGAGTCGGGTATCTTAGTTAATCGAGTCGGTTAGCTTTGTTATTCGAGTTGTGTCTTACTATTACTCGAGTTGCCAAACTGTAATAGTCGAGTTGATAACAATCTAACTTGAATTTCAGAACAACATTCGAGTTTTATATAAGACAGACTCGAGTTTTATATAAAGCCCATTCGAGTTTTATATAAGACTCATTCGAGTTTTATATAAGACACATTCGAGTTTTATATAAAGCCCATTCGAGTTTTATATAAGACTCATTCGAGTTTTATATAAGACCAATTCGAGATTTATATAAGACCCATTCAAGTTGTATTCACTCGAGTTTTGCAACAGACACATTCGAGTTTTCTATAACATTGATTCGAGTTTTACAGAACACTCATTCGAGTTTTGTATAACATTCATTCGTGTTTAACAGAAGACTCATTCGAGAGTGAATTTCATATACTTGATTCGAGTTTGATCAAACACACATTCGAGTTTGGTCAAAGACACATTCGAGTTTGATCAAACACACATTCGAGTTTGTTCAAAGAATCAATCGAGTTTGATCAAAGATTCAATCGAGTTTGGTAAAAGTCACAATCGAGTTTCACACTACATTCATTCAAGTTTCACTCATAACACAAGAATCATTCAAGTTTGTCACACACATTAATCCAAACATAATTCACTGCTTGATTTAAACTGCTTATTGCTACTAACAAGTCATTATGTTGTAGATTTCAGTACTAATCTGTGTTTCAAGGTGTGATCAAATTTTTCAATCTCATTCGGAGTTCATTTGATCTTGGTTAAAGTTTCCCAACGAACAATCAACATGTCTAAAGATGCACTTGCTATGGGATCAGAAACCAAACCCCCAATCTTATACAGAGGGGAATATGTTCAATGGCGGGAGCGGTTTCTTGAATTTATCAGTTTCCATGATTTATCTGAAGAAATACTGAAATCATTAAATGAAGGACCAGCAATTTTTATGGAAACGATCCCAGGAGTACCAACTGGAAATCCCCCAATACCACCAAGGACTGTTGAGGTAACAAACCTAACAGAGGCCCAGAAAAAGAGAAAGTTAGGGGACAAGACTGCAAGAAAGTTATTGTTGATTTCAATCCCCAATGAAATATACACTTGTCTGACAAATACAAAGACCGCTAAGTCCATCTGGGATGAAGTATGCAAAACCATGAGGGGATCAGACAGAGCTGCCACTAATAGGGCTAGGAATAGTCTCATGACATTTGAGAACTTTAGAGCCCGTGAAGGTGAACTTCTGGAAAACACTTATCTCAGATTTGTAAATCTGGTAAGTGAAGTAAAAAGAAACGGAGTGACGAAGTCCAACTTGGACATCAATGTAAAATTTTTAAATGTCCTAAATCCAGAATGGGAAAAATATGCTATGATCATCCAACAAACGAAAGATATAGAGGAGATGGATTTTCATATGCTATTTGAAAACCTCAACAACTACCAAGAAGTTGTTTTGAGGAAAATATCTGGAAAGAAGAAAGCGGAAAAAGAAACTGCTGATCCACTAGCTCTACTGGCGGAGAAAAAGTATAAATACAAGCTCAAAAAGGAGAAAAGAGCTGTAATCAGCAGTACATCATCAGAATCAGAATCATCAGATTCATTTGCAGATTCAGAGATTGAAGAGATGAAAAAACAGATGGCACTGCTTACGAAGGCATTTCAGAAGAAATTTTACAGGAAGCCAACAAACAACAAAATGCGCTACAAAACAGGCTCAAGGAAAGTTGAGAAAAAGGATAAGTATGAGAAGACTGGAGAAAGTAGTGCACGAAAGTCTGACAAATATGAGAAGTCAGATAAATCAACCAAGAAGGAATCTGAACAGAAATGCTATAACTGTGGAAAACCAGGTCACTATGCCCGGGAATGCAGATCTCCAGTAGTCAAAAATTCAGACTACTATACAAGAAAGGCCCTCTTAGCCAAAGAGAAAGAGTCAGGCAAAGCTCTTATGGCGGAGGATGATCATTGGTTACAGTTATCCGAAGATGATGATATTTTAGATGAAGATGCCCATATCTGTTTAAAGTCAGAAATCTTCAATGAATCTGAACTAAGTGAATCAGCTATGATAGCTGAAGATGAGGTGTGGGTTGGACTGACGGATGAAGAGGATGAAGAGACAAGAGAATCTGATTCTGATGAAGAGGAAGAAAAAGAAGAAGTTGCATTAATGGCATCTGGTCAAAATAAAGCTGAAAATGAGGAGGATTCAGAGTCTGATAACTCAGAGGATTCAGAAGGACAAGAGGTAAATTCTATTTCAGATTCTGATATTGACGACTCATGCGTATTAGAAGAAAAACTAACTAATATGGCTTTCATGCTTAAAAAGTTTGAAAAATCCTTAAAAGCAGAGAAGAAAAAGGTTCATTCTTTGGAAAACAAACTTCTAAATGAACACAATTTAGTCCTAGATTTTTCCAAAGATAAAGCCTTAGCTTTACGAGCTGTCTCAGACTTACAAGATAAGGAAAAAGAACTTCAAAGCAATATACTCAATCTGAATCACAAAATATCTGATTTACAAGAAAGTCTGCGAATAGCTGAATTAGAAGCCTCAAACTTCTCTGTAAAATATCATGCCATATTTGAAGAAAGAACTAAACTCTATGAGAAAATAAAGAAGATGGAGGATGAATTTATTAAAAGAGGGCAAACAGATCAAACATTATATATTTAAATCAACCAAAAGATACAGAGTTTTATAACTCTAAATCTGGTATTGGTTGGGAAAATCCTAAGTATCTGACAAAAGCTATATCAAATTCACCAACATTATATGATGTCAGATACATGAATTTAGGATTAAAAATGACATTCTTGAAAGCATCTGAAGAAGTAGAATCCAGTGAAGAAATCAAAAGGTCAAGATCAGACAAAATGCAAAATTATGTTGACTATACCAAGATAAATGAAATCAGCAACATTGTTGATACTAAAGAAGAGTACATTCAAACTTATTCTGAAAAGGATTTGTCTGAATTACCAATTCAGTCTCAAAAACTATATTTACCAAATTCAATTCTAGAACAGATAAATTCTGATTTAGAACTGAAAATTAAAAGTTTTGAGACAGAGAATGGAACACTCAAGTCTGAATTACTAAAAATAGAACAAATGTTGCAAGATAAGTCTAAAAACATAAATGTGTGTGATCCACATTCAACTATTTCTCTGGATTCTATAAATTCAGAAAAAGAATTTGATCTGTTCATGCACTCTGATGTTAATTCATTAGATCAAAGATTTGGTAAAATTGGTGAATTTATCAAACCTTTGACTAACAAACTATCAATTGGTAATAAAGAATCTGTTAAAATTCTGCAAAGAATGACTACAGACTCTTTAAAACCATCTGAAAATTCACCATCAGTGCAACAAAAGAAGGAGAAAACAAAACTGTTTGTTCAGTCTCCTAGTTTTGAAAAGGGTGAATCATCCTCATCAACGGACTCTTTTGCACGTAAAGTCAAATCTTCAACAGGTATGAAAAGGTTACAGAAAAAACAAGCATCTAAAACTTCTAATTCTCAAACTTCTTTTATGTCAGATAACGTTGTGAACGGGTCGAGAAAACAAGTGTGGCGAAAGAAGCAAAGAGAAGAGAAAAACAAGATTATAAAACAAGAATGGCGCGTGAAAGAAAAAATTGTTACAGATAGAAACAGCAAAATTGAACATTCTGTCTGTAATAATGATAAAATTGTTAATAATTCTTGTATTAAGTTTTCAAGATCGAAATTAATTGCTTTGAATTCTTATGTTTGTAAGTCTGACACTGTGAAATATAATAAACTTGTATGGCAACCACAGAAAAAGGACCTATTGTATGAACAGAAAAAGGATCCACAGATAAAAATTTCAAAAACAATTCCACCGCGAATTGTACAAAAGTGGATACCCAAAAGAACAGTTCAAAAATGGGTACCTAAAATAAATTCAAACGATAAGCCTAAAGCCATATCAGTTAGAAAAACAAATGATACTATGCATGTTTTACCTAAAATTAAAGTACCCAACTACAAGTGGGTACCTCATGTGCTATTACGTTTTATAGGTAAACCATGTCTGGTACCTTGATTCGGGATGCTCCAAACACATGACCGGACAACGAGACACACTCACGGACTTTGTAGAAAAGTTCTGTGGGACGGTAAGATTTGGAAACGATCAGTTTTGTCCGGATACAAGTCTGAAGTATGACAAAATCACAATCCAAAAGGTCTTTTATGTTGACGGTATTGGTCATAATCTATTCAGTATTGGACAACTGTGTGATAAGGGGTTAGAAGTCAACTTTAAAGCCAATCGGTGCAGCATCAGATCAGCACAAGGAAAAGAAATTCTAGCAGGAAACAGGAAAACAAATCTATACTCCATTGATTTAGCCTCGATCAATCTGAAGAAAGATGTCTGCTTATTGTAAAAAGCAACATCTAAAACAGCATGGCTGTGGCATCGTCGCCTTTCACATCTAAATTTCAATGAACTGACCAACCTAGCAAAAGGAGGGTTAGTTAAAGGGCTGCCGGCGCTTAAATTTCAAAAAGAGCAACTATGTGCGGCATGTGAAAAAGGAAAGATGACAAAAGCCACACACAAATCCAAAACAGTACACTCATCCACAAGAGCATTAGAGTTAATGCATATGGATTTGTGTGGACCAATGAGAGTACAAAGTATAAATAAGAAAAGATATGTATTGGTGATAGTTGATGACTATTCACGATACACATGGGTGTTTTTCCTGAAATCCAAATCAGATGCAACCGAATCTATCATCGACTTCATCCGAAAAATACAAGTAAAGTTGCAACTCACCATCCAGACAATTCGCTCAGACAATGGAACAGAGTTCAAGAAAAAATCATTGGACTCGTTCTTAAATTCAGTTGGAATTACACATCAATTCTCAGCTGCTCGGACTCCACAACAAAACAGTGTCGTTGAAAGAAGAAATCGGACACTAGTGGAATCAGCTAGGACGATGTTGGCCTACTCCAAGTTACCATTGTTCTTGTGGGCAGAAGCGGTTGCAACAGCATGTTTCACACAAAACCGTTCAATAATAAATAAAAGATTCGGAAAGACTCCGTATGAGCTGATCAATAAATGAATACCTAATGTTAAATTTTTCCATGTCTTTGGTTGCAGATGCTTTATATTGAATGATAAAGACAATCTGGGAAAGTTTAATCAAAAGGCGGATGAAGGAATCTTCATCGGGTATTCAAAGGAGTCGGTTGCTTTCCGAATATACAACAAGAGAACCAAGATAGTCAACGAGAGCGTAAATGTTAAATTTGACGAAGGAGTGGTAATGGCTTCTGAACACACCAGTTCAGGACCCGGACCTAACATGCAGACTTCATTGGAGTCAAATAGACAAAATGTTGAACAACATGAATTAAATAAGTTGTTTGAGAACTTTTATGATGATTATTTTGAAACCCCAAATCTAATGTTCAAAATTTGGTGCCTGACAGGATCACTGAAGATCCAGTCGTAGTTTCAGATCTTTCTCAACAACAAAGTTCAGAAGAAACTGGAGAAGCTTCAACAGCAAAGGTGCAGTCAACTACTGAGATTGTACAACCAATTGAACCTCCACATACTTCTGAAACCCCTATTACTTCTGAACAGTCAGAAGCTCCTACCTCAGATGTTCCACCTACAACATCTGCAGCAACTCCCGAACCATATTTCGATTCCAATCCCAACCAAGACCCAATAGTCAGAAGCTCCTACCTCAGATGTTCCACCTACAACATCTGCAGCAACTCCCGAACCATATTTCGATTCCAATCCCAACCAAGACCCAATAGAACCGTTTCCACATACAGTTAAGTGGACAAGAAATCACCCAATAGAGAACATCATTGGTGATCCATCTGCGTCAGTCCAAACCAGAAGGGCTACTATAAATGAATGCTTATTTTCAAACTTTTT